>SJJU01004044.1:0-35293 GCA_012932125.1 Conopomorpha cramerella | reverse complement strand
ATTGAATTTCATTCAAATACCAACCACAGGGGATCGTGAACAGTGGAAGATGGTTGGGGTCCAGCAGTGGGACACCATAATAGGCTAAGGAAAACAAAACACTTTAAAATCACCGAGGTGATGTGTCTATTTACTGAAATGTAGATAAGTAAATAAATAGTGACCTATATTCTCCACATATAACAATTAACACGTTATAACTCAATATTGTTAGTAGGCGCGAATATAATCAAAAACAAGCTTTGTTATTTTACTCGCCGAAACGTTGTTGTCTTTGATTATACCTATTCGCGCCTTGGTGACCAATTTTGAGTTATAATGTCTGTGTGCGTATAATTAAAAAGTGAATTAACACGTTCGTTGCAAACAAGAAAACGCTAATTGTTAGAGTATATACTATTATGCAGACCTTCAGAAAACAATCTTTGTGGTAAGTTGCAGGTTCAATTTGTCATCAGAATATTCTAAAAAAAGTCAATCAGTCTGCGTAATTAAGATGTCCTAACACAACAAAAGATTTTTTTAAAGTTTAAAATAATTATTTTTCGTCTAGCAATAGGTACACAGTACACATAATATGTACGTCTTACGATACCGATTATTCTAAAATCCTAAATTAATTTTGGCACAATACAGGCAAAACATTCCTGATAAACCTTACACGCGTTCCTGTGTAAACGGAATAAAATAAATTGCATTTCGAATCCCACCTATACCTACTCGGAAATGGGAAGCTCGATCTTCGGAGCGCCCCATTTACCTGTCCAGGTCGTGGCAGTTGTCCCGACACGTTCCCAACACTTCCGGGACGCCGTCCTCGACATGTATCGACGTGTATCGTGTCGGCATATACACACGTGTCTCGGGGGTTGCCTGTCATTATATCTGCCACCCGCTGTTGGAATCTGTACCCTTAGTATGGACGTCACGTGTGGGTGGAGAAGACTCGAGAAATCGACAAACCTAGGGGTGGTAGTAGAATGCGCTCGCGTTTGTCGTTCTGTCGAGTGGTTTCCGCCATGCTAAGCATTCTGGAGTAGTAGCTACAGTTTGAATAGTATCGTGTTCGCTACGCTTCTATTTGTAAAGTCATTGTAAGGCCCATGCTCTATTAGCGTTTAAAATTCTTGAAAATCTTCCGGATATTATATTATGATAGTTTACGGTGTACGTATTTTTTACTCGAACACACTTCTACCTCTTCTATCATGTATGAAACGACACTAAAAGTAAAATGCAAACTCAGATTTAATTAAAAAGACAAATATATATTTTTTCTTCAAGTGCAACGTGTAAAGCAAAGTATTTTGAGACAGAAAAAGCCTCTATTAGAAAAGCTTAAGAAGACACAGTATTTCTTATGCCACCCTTCCATTCCCAGGTCTTGGGACCTGAGAAATGGTACTTAGATGGTGAATTTATGGCACATACACACATCAAAAGTGTCTAGGGATCAATTACATTTTCGAAAATTGCAATCAAGAACATATTTTACAAAAACTGAATTCATTAATAATTTATTCAAAATGTGATGATATATAAGTCTTTGATCCAGGCATGAGGAATTAGGTAGGAGACCAATCCAGAAGATTTGATTTAAATAAATTAGATTTCTTTTAAAGCTAAAAATGTTCTTGATCCCTAGACACTTGATGTGCGTAGATTTTTTTTTTATCACTGTGAACAAGCGTTTGATCACCATCCTGCCTGATGTTAAGCAGCGATGTGGTCTATGATGGAGCACACTTGTTCAGAAGGATAGTTAGTAGTAGATGCCTGAAATCTGACCTTATTCACCTGATGATAAGAGTTAAAAACCGTGAAAAAGAATGGGTGAAAAGGTGGGTAGTGGCTAGCTTTGTTTTTACAGCTCACAATAGTACCTAAGTTTATTAGTGTTAAGTAACGCTGTGGATGACATGCGAGCTGAACAATATTATTACTGTTATTATTAAAAAGACCGCGTTCACAAGTCTCAAGCATACCAATGAAGACCTTGGCGCGCCAAAAAAGTAGCCCGGAACCACGCTCGAGCTTCGAAGTCTCGTCATAAATGTGTTCTAACACAAACATGTATACAACAATGTCTACAATCTCGTCATACATTTATGAAGTATTTATCCTTTCATACAATAAGGGAAATCTAATAATCCAAGTATCACTGACCTCGCGGGGTAAACATGGTGCGATATGCCGACTACACCGTTAAATGGACTTCCTTCTGCGTCATGTCATAAAAAAAATAAGTTATAGGTACTCAGAATAATGCATATTTTACAACGCTTTCTCATACCTACGGTTATATAATGAAATTAAATTTATACGCTTATTCCCGACCGAATCGCAAGCAATGGAAAGCCAATAGCCGAAAGGAAAGTTTATTAGGTACTAGTAAAACGCGAGGTGTTATTCGCGTATACTTTTCGTTCCCGTGGATATTGCGTGAGAAAAGAATAGCCTATGTTACCCGGTGTTAGTTGCAATAGCTTCACGACAATGAAGGATTTTTTTGAAGCAAACAAACAATTATTTTTTTCTCTTTATAATATAGGTAGTATAGACAAAATCATTATTCCGTGTAGGGTTTCTAATAAACCCTTGTTCGCGGCATGGATATTCTATGATCATACATACATAAGGGTAGGAAAATATCTGACCTCCACTTGTAACGATCTTGGAAAATGTCTTTCGCCTCTTCCACATTTAAACATCTATTACCGGCCTCATTAACACATTGAAGGACAGTAAATTAGAAAAAATAGATTTTTTTAATGTTATGACGCCCATAGCCGTTTACTGTCCGCCCAGTTAAGGATAATATGACTACGGGTCAAAATTCCGTAATATAATACCACGAACAACACGAGACTGTTATAGTAAGGCCCGTATTCTGAATCGCCACTCAAGTGCATAATAGTCCACTCAAGTATAATTTGATCTGCTCTAATCGTATTAGTGTAAGAGACAATCTATGTTTGACACTTGAGAACTGAGGACCAAGCCAATAGCAGTAATTCTATCGGAACAAAATTGCTGTAGACATCCAGTACAATACAACGTTCACTCAAAAACGTTGTCGAAACTTGAGAAAGAAACAAACCAAGGAAACCTATGTCAAAAAAAAATCACCTCTTCATACAAAGTTACCTATCAGCTGATTGCCATTTTAAGTATGCTTTTTTTTAAATTAAAAACATAGTTTCAAAAGCGTGTTCAAAACGACCCAATTTTCATGAATTTAGTTTTTTTTAAAGTAGATATTTCCAAGGGTTGCCATCATTATTTCCCTTTTTTCATAACTCTTTATTTCCATGATAAGGAAACGAGGGCACTTAAAAAAATAGTATGGGCGGGCGAATAGTGGCGGAGTCGGTTCTTTTTTCTTAAAAATTATGAAGTTAAGAAAACAAAAACTGCGATGTATGTCCATAATTTCAATAAGAATAATATACCATTGCAATAGCCGACGGGCCTAAAATATTTGGCACAGAAAATGTTTTCGTCGGTGAAATTGTTCTATAATTATCTTTCTGAGACTATTTTAGTACGCGAATACCCACTATTTATTCCGTGTGACAACTGTACAAGTGTATGCGAACTGTCCAAGTCAGGACAGAGGCCTATTTCAAGACGCAAAACAATCTTACGCGGGATATGTATAAAGATATGTTGAACTCAGAATTACAAACATCCAGGTGAAGCTAACAAAAGTGTTTAAAATATAAAATATGATACATGCCTACATAACACGTCATGCCCGTTCCCCAGAGGGGTAAGCAGAGATCACGGATCTTCACCTCCAAAATCTGATACAGTTTTTATAATCGTAGAGTTATTCCAATGCACGAACTGCGGTACGTTTAAGCAATGCTCGGAAATTTTAACGGGAGTTTTGAGCGACGTTACTCAATTATAGTCATTAACGTCGTATTTTAACAGTAGCCTCGAGCCGTTATGATTACAGAATCCTCACACCACATATCTCTACAAATGTGAAATTTGACAAAACAGTGTTTAACTCTCATCACGATAAGAAAACAATATTAAAACACGTAGTTTTATTTAGATCCAAAACAAACACACAAACACAATTATAAAGCAATAACAAGTCGTGAGGTAACTGCACTATTTCAAACTTGTGATATTTTCATTAGCGGGCGCTAAAAAATTTCACAACTTCGCTTGTAGTGGGTACCTTACCCACAGTTTCGAAATATATACCTAATAAACATTATGGAGATATCCACTACACGATAAACCACGGTTATATTTTGCATACATACATATGCATGTGTAAGTACATTTGATTTCACAAAGGGACGACAAGAGTTTGCGCAAGCGCAGCCGCTCTGCGCCAAACTCATTGAACTGCGTCCAGGCAGCGCGCAATAGCGAAATGTCAGTGACGATAATAGTAATCATAAAAAAAACAATAGCTTATCATCCGGAAGACGTCACGAGAAAATACATACCTACAGGAACGAGTAAATACAGTTTACTGTCGCGTAGGTACATACTTCTATCCTTCTCTGCTGACTTTTACATCTATTAAAGAAGTGACTCTTTATACATAATTTTGGACTGTGACATCTCGTAATATTTTATTTTCATTATCTTTGTGACATTTTATTTTTAACCTAATAAACAAGTGTGCTCCATCGTAGACCACATCTCTGCTTAACATCAGACAGGATGGTCTGGTGTTGAGCAGAGAGAGTGATCTATTGGACATGAAATAAATAAGTCGAATATGTGTACACAACTTCATTTTAAGAAAGTTCATAAGTTTTCCATAGGTTTCACACTATTCTTAAAACGCAAGAACAGAGATAGAACAACAAAATAACATGCTGTCAAAAGGTAATGAACTGTAGGTATATTACGTTTCAACTAGTGGAAATGAACAATTATTTCCCGATACGATATAACAATGGCGACAAAGGAGAACACAGTCGGAGTGTGGCAATGACCAGCGTGGCTGTGTTATCGGTCGTTACGCGCAATTTTCTTTATCAATGCAACAAGGTAGACTCAATGCCAATGACTAGTTGTTATACATCTACAATGATAAAAGTATGTAAACATTAAAACAATATGTCGCTAATACATCGATTAACACCAATCTGTCAGTAGGAAATAAAATTAAAGGCAAAGATATGCAAAAGTAGCTTGCTACGCAAATGGCGTTGTTTACTTCAATCTAAATGTATAAAAGAAGAAGCTGACTGACTGACTGAAAATTAACAAACGGCTAACTTGAAATTTGGCAGGAAATTAGCTTAGGATGCACTAAGAAAGGAAAATTCCCGAAATTCCCATAGGGAGGAGGTGATTTATCGTGGAAAACACTTTGAATGAAAAAAATAAAACGAAAACGTTTGAGGGCCTTGGGGTTGAGCCTTAGGGTATGCAAAGCTTGATTACGGCAGGTTTTTGGAAAAAAAATACGAGACCAGAAATAATATATTGGCAAAACAACGTTTGCAGGGTCAGCTAGTAATATATAAGAAGCACATCAGCAGTGCTTCAACTCATTACTAAAGCTTTATGTCGGTGGCGGGTATCGAATCCACGAGAATCATCCTGGAGTGACCTGACCACTATGGTCTATCTCAGTCATTTTTTACTAAACTCTGTTATTATCAAACCTTTTAATATATATGGGTCCGAAAGGAATGATGAGGCGAGGGGCAGCAGGGCTCTTTGTGATTTAAACTACAACACCACTGTGATTGCCAACCCGCCTGCCGAGCGTGGCGATTATTGGCACCCCCCCCCCCCCCAATGATCATGGAAATCATTGGGGGAGGCTCGCGTCCAGCAATGGACGTTATTTGGTTGATGATGAGAGAACTCACGTTCCCAATGTACACAATTCATTATCCATTGTTAAGTAAAGGTACATTTCATTTATCAAACACCATTTCCTAATATAGATATCAACGAAAAGTGAGTAAATAAATCAATTAGACCCAGAAGATACCAGTGAGAGATTTATCCTTAAAAGGTTGTTGTTTACAAAAATCAAAATCTTCCCAAGTGATTTCATTTAGTGAACAGTTGCTAACGACCGCATGACCTACAATAACGCATTCATTATTACCCTGCCACACCCGTAAATAGACGAAATACCGGTCCATTCGAATCTCTCATACAACACAATCCTACTATGTAATATCACAAACGCGTAAGATTGGATGGATGTTTGTTAGTCTTTCACGCAAAAAGTACTGAACGGATTTCATTGAAACTTTAAAAGAATATAGGTTACATAGGCTGTACTTTATCCCGGACTTGATAAACGGCGAATTAAACCACTTTTGCGATACTTTCTTTTCTAGTACACGATAAACTCATGTCTAATATCCGGAACTGGCTAAAGTTAGTTCTGCCATATTAAGGGAATTCGTATGGCCAATTAATCTATATACCTTTCGAACCTATGTACGATAGACTTTGACCAATTCACAGAACTAATGAACACATAATTTCATGAAAATCGCTGCAGTCCTTCGTCCAGGAATTTAGTAACAAACACACCATTAACATTAGAAGATAGAAGAGATACTGGCTGACTTCTTGTTTCACATACTTGTCACATACTTATCAATAAAAAAAGGAAAGTCAAATCCACATTCCAATAACGAGTAACTACAATACGTATTAGAGAGGCATAATCCTAAACAACATTCAAGGCTCCACCAATTAGTGGGCAATTCTCATCACAAAGGCATATGGCAACATACGACATGGCCATTGGCAATGTGTGTTCTATCTTCCCTATTGTCTGGAAGCCTGTTGCAATAGACATACTACAGCCACACTCGAGGATTATACAGGAACCGGTCCTATGAGAGAGTACGCTGAACACAGATACCAGCTTACAGTGGTTTTAAACGTATCCGGCACATGAGTGCACAAAGAAACAGTTGTTTTCAAGGTTCGCTTCAGACAATGGGATGTCCTCCGCCGCCGCCCCGTTACTCGGACTTAGTAAAAAAGACACTGAAGGGCTATGCATCTAATGGCGACCCAGATACGACGGCGTGTAGACGATTTTGTTTCTTTCTTGCAGCAGATACACCCAAGTAGACATATTAGGTACATATATGTAAAATCAGGTGACAGAGTCTTTGATGACGTGAATCCTACAGTTCACGTCCAGCCTAATGGTTGGGGTTTATACATATTTATTTATTTACAAAAATAAATAAATACACTTCACGCCCGTAAGTCTGACTGCACCTAAAGAACAATGGGCGGACTTAATACTTAAAACTGGTAGAGAACTCCCAGTTAACTGCAAAATGGGAAGATATTCATATAGTTTAAGTAAATAATATACTACATTCATGAGTTTGACAGTATTTGTAACCGCAAACCACTATTTGGCGACGTATAAAGAAAAATAATTCCGCTGCATAGTGCTCACTTTAACGAACCAGCACTGAAAGTTTTCTTGTACAAATCAATCTAAATATCTGCCATATAAATCGGGACCTCTACAACATTCAGAGAAATCCAAATTGATCGTGTGAAGTAATGTGTCGGCGCCTAATATGTAAAAGTTACGAGGTAAAACAAACACGTCGAAGGTGAAATAACGCCCTCAAAACTAAAATCAAATCCACGTAACAATCTATCGAAAACGAAAAGAAAAAAGAAACACGTTCCACATTTATTGAGTGTAAGTGCACTGATAATTGTATACCTATTGATAACGGATTCATATTCGACCTTTAGAGGAGTTGTCTACAGTCTAGACATAATATGCCGTTGGCACACAGATCACGTCCCCGGTCCCGAGTTCGGTGAACTGGCGCCCCCACCCCCTCGGGGAACACCTGGCTCAGGACACCCCCCGCCCTACCCGCGACTCCCAACTAACCGAAAACACAGAGCTATGAAAGACTACTATTACATTATTTTTTTTAATGCGTCTAGACACAGATTACTCTGCACCAGAGCGTCTTCGTAGGCCTCGTCTAGGACGCGCTGAATGTCATATTCTTTATGACCGAAATGTTAACGAACCGCATCTGGAATGTTCTGGATATCGATGCTTCAGAGAATCGTATGAATCAATTGAAACGTTCGCGCGAATATTCTAGCAACATTTTCGCCAAAAGTGAAACAAATTGTTGACCCATTGGCACGTCGAATATTGGGTTCAAAATATCTCCCTGGACAATAGCCAAAGTAGTGATCTCTTGAAATGCGGTCGAGATAAAACGTTGTACTTTCAAGCTGTTAATGCAACTTTGAAATGCATTCTGTCAGCGGAGAAAGGAAACTCTTAAGTGCTCGAGAAAAATACGCGCAATTTGCGAACACGAGCTGCGGTAAACGTACCCACGATGCCGTCAATATATTTCATGGCAGTTATAGCCCGCCTACTTTCTTGACAAGAAATCTGTTGCCTAGATAATTGTAAAATGAATATTCGTGCCCTCCTTTGCACTGGTAACGAGTTTTCGTATCGTTTAGGTGGAAAGCTTTTCGTCGGTATGAAATGTAGGATAATCATTCAAGTAATGCCGTTGGTGTTTTAGAAAATATTTTAGCGCAAAGCAATGGTTGTCTAGATATCGATTAAATTCGTGGGGTATGTTGCGCGGTGCGGTCGGCCTGGTGACGGCCTTGGCCCGCCACTGGCGACGTGCCTGCCGTCTGACGTCACGAGCCACCCCCTCTCTACTCTTAACTACGTCACCAGATGCCACCGTTTTTAGCAGAAACATTCATATACTCTGTGCGTTTGCAGAAGAACTTCAGCAATACTGCATAACAAGTAACCATCTCAATAGAAGACCAATAAAGTCATTCATATCAGATTAACTTATCGTCTGCATCGTGGCTGAGGTCTAACAATTGGAACTAACAAGTGGTATAAAGTTGCTCCCATTCACGCTGCCGTCGTTGAATTGAAATAGCGCATTGCGATAAAAAGCCGCAACTCTCTCGGCATTTTATGAAAATATTTCCCTAAACATACCACAAATAATCATATTGGTCACAAACATGACATTGACAATAAAAACAACAAACTGAATAGGAAGATGAAAAATATACTTAACAATGAAACAATCGATGCGAAAGACCTCAATTCAGGTCAACAGGTCGTCCACAAAATGACGCGATAACAAATTGCGGACGATAACCATCCATTAAAAATAACTGTTGACAAAATACCAGCGAATGTCCAGTACTAAACTTGAGTGTCCTGAATACGGGCTTTTTGGCCAGTTCCGGTCATTGGCTTTGACCTTGAAATAGGCAATTAAATAATAATCTAACTTTAGCTGCGGCGTGTAACAGGTGTCAGGACTAAGAGCGTACAAGCGACGCTTTTGTTCGCTTCTATGTTCCTTGATGATTCATCATCGGGAACCAAAAAAAAAAATACGATCAAATTCGCTGGTCTATAATTATCGAGCTATGTCGGTCACACATCAGAAACTATGGCCACATATTTTCGAAAACTAGTCCGACTGGAAACGGAAGTATCTTTATCAGATCATTCATGTCTTGAGCGGGTGTCTATTCACATTATAATTTCAGATAATCCGTTCGCTGTTCATAAAAATTCATTTATGAGAAAAACAATGACGCCGCGAATACTGATGGGGCACGGAGCGGTCACCGTTTCCGGTGCTCTATGGTCGTAGAGGGCATAAATATTTATCCGTATCGTCGAAATGTTACTACTAAACTTGGTTGAAATTGCTACTCAAGATGATGGAAGAGCGGCGTAAACAGGATGTGGAGCGGGCTCACGCTTGCGTTTCAGAGGCGAACGAACCCGCGCCCCATGGGAGCTCAACTTTCGTATACAACGACTGTGGCGAATCACAATAGCAAACTTAACGACGCACGCATAACTAGCTCTAAGTTTGTTGCCCTAAACACTCAAATAAAGCACACACACACACACAGGGCGGGACATAAAACAATGGATGATTCTGTCTGAGTGGCAGCAGATGTATGGAGCAGGACCACCGCATTGTGCGCGCGCTGCTGGGGGCACTAACCCACGTGCTGATTACACTCGGTCGTCGGCACCGAGGGATTAACTGCAGACTGACACATCTTAACCGCCACCTTCACTTTATTGACACACTTAAATGCATACACACATACGTGTACGTGTTACCGAGACACGCTTGTCTCCAACGTGGGAGACAGAGACGTGGAAACACTACTTGTTATGGCGTAGACGTTTCGCCTCGTCCGCAATGTCATATGGATCCGAAAATGTAAGATAACATCGTCTACATTAAATATTGTAATCTCCACCCTAAACTTCATACACTTCATAACATACAAAATTTGTATGTTATGAAGTTTAGGGTGGAGGCCGATCGATATATTGGCAATACCGTTTTCTTTAACGTGACGCTGATGAAAAATCATCCAAACTGTTCACACACTCAAGTGCACTTAACTACGCTAGCATTCGACGCAGGTTTTTCCCGTAAGACGCCGAGGGGAATTCCGAGGACTACGTGAGAGATAGCAGCGAACCAATGTTTGCTGAATTTACTTTTCTTAATTAATTCTTAAGGAAAAAACAATCATGCTTTCATTTCGCAAGTATAAGTATATGAATTTACACTCTTCTGTTGCCATTGTGTACAGCTTCCTCATTTCCCTATTTGACAATGCAAGTGTCTACGTATTGTTTGTTGAGTTAGCACATTGTTTGCGCACTTCCGAGAGGCGCCTACCGCCCTAGTCGTAGGCGACCGATAAGACTCGTGGTTGACTTAGGCCCGTATTCTCAAACGTGCACCGAGCACTACTCGGGTAAGTTTGACGCTCTGTCTGACTCTAATGGCAAGTGTCAAAAAGAGACAAATGCGACTCAAGTATTAGTTTCAGCATTAGTGCAGTGTGTTTTGGTGCTGGTATCAGTTGCGAAACGGCTCACAGTGGCGGGTTCATAGGAAGTGTGACGAAACGTTTCAGCAGTTTTGTGTTAACTCGCTCGTAAAATGGCACGGCATAGTCAAACTGTGACACGCGGAGTGTGTGTTGCAAACGATAACAAAACGTTGGAGATGAAGAAACACAAACGTATGAAAACTGTCATAAAACTAGCAATAAACATAAAATACTACATAAAATGTATTAACCTCTTTTCACGCCACAAATACATGATTAATAGCTTGATTGTATCTGCAGATACCACGTGAAAGGTACAATAATAAATGTGATGTTAAATAGTAAACAAAAAGCATTGTTGTTTCCATATTTCGGCGCACGGAAGAGAGAGAGACAGATAACAGAATGATGTACATTTTATTGATTTCCTATCTATTCAATCTCAATCTAATCACTTACATAAAAACACCAGTGCGAAGAGAACACATCCATCACGGTGAAAGATATCCTTTCGCATTACAAAACTTGGAACTACACTTAGAGCAAACGACGCCCCCATGTGAAGCTACTTTAGTAAAGGACAAACATCAATAATAAAACATTGATGTTTGTCACTTATCTGCTGATCTAGGATGTGAATAGAATTAATCAGTTGCATTTATTCCTATGTCCAGCAGTGGACAAGTATGGGCTGATGATGATGATGATGATTTATTCCTGGCCTGTCGTAGGAGCCGACTATGGAATCTAGAGATTTAGGCATATTCAGGCTATGTTGCTAGCAATTTGAAACTGAAGGCCCATATATATTAAGCCCATATATATATTCTTAAGTGACAATTCTTTGCAAAATATTGGCAAAGCAAAGTTAGCTTTCTCACCTTTAGCACAGATAATATGGGAACTTGCCCCCTGTATAATGTATCTTCAAGATAGAGCTTTCCGCAAGTAAGAATGTGTGCAGTCAACTCACTTGGAACATATCAGTATCAGGGTCCTCGGTATACTCGACGATGACGGCCTGGCTGCGGCTGAGCGTGTACGAGATGGAGTGTTGGCTGGCGTCGAGGATGGCCTTGCTGCTGTGAGGCGTCTTCACGATGTAGTGTTTGGAGCGGCGCACGCCGTTGGCCGCCGGCCGCCGATACAGCACAAATTTGCTGCGCCGACGACCGCGCTCGCCCGCCGGAAGGTAGCCGTTGTATCTGTGGAAGATATACACAACATTTATGTAAGTTACAAACAGATACAAGCTCACCACCACCCGAGCTCTCTCTTTTCTTGACTCCATACAAAGATTTATCCATCCCTGTTTTGTTACCATCTCCCCCCTTCTGAGGCTTGACTTCACGTCATATCAAGTCTATGACTAACGCACAGACTGTCATAAAGGAGAGAATCTTTAGAGACCCTCAGAGGGCCTCAACTATCAACGATTGGTCTCCTACCTAATTCCTCATGTCTGTTTCCATGACTTATCCACCACCACCACCATCACATTTCGCATAAATTATGTATGAATTCAGTTTTTGTGAAATATATTCTTGATTGCAATCTTCTAAAATGTACTTGATCCCTAGACACTTTTGATGTGTGTAGAATGCAAACGTATAAGCGGCAATCTCACGTATACATGCACCCTTGGCATTATCCCACTGGGAGCACCTAACACCATATGCTCCGGTGGGATTACAACAGTGAGAGCACAATATGGGAGGTCGAACGGTCGACGGTCATTGCTACACTCTTGTTATGAGTAGTTAAGACGGACAAATTGTAAGTTCTATGGTATAGTGATGGTAAGTGGCTAGGCCGAAGAATTCCTATTGGACCGCAAAATGTACGTCATGCACAAATAATACGGATAGTGACACTAATCACGTTCGACATTGGTTTTACGTCCCGGACAGAAGGGGATGTACAAATATTGAGGAACAAAAAACGCCCACAGGTATCAAAGCTATATTTTTTAATAAGTTGTAAATAAACATCGCCCAATATAACACCTACAATTAATAGTAGATATTCAGCGGACACATTTAATGAGCGTGGAATAATTAACATACAAGAACAAATCAACGCGTTGCACAATTATACAATGTCATTGAGACAAGAAAACCGAAACTGCCATGCAACTTGATATTGCTTTATTTCAATTCACTGTACATTGTAACTTTACTCGGACGGAACAACTTTTGCATTGACAATGCCATTCTATTTTGGTACGTTATATGCTCCGTGTTAGTCTATATGCAAGTTCAAGCTGTTGCAATTCCGCATAGGGGTTTTCGTTTGCGTTCGTACTGCAATCTAGGACAACACTAGCAATACAGAAGGGTATATCACTAGAGCTGACATTCACAGTGTTTCCTTCGCGACCACAGCTCGGAGAACGCCACCAAACGTTACTATGGACCTATACAGAGCTGCGTTGTTGTCGAGCCAGCCGCATCGCATGGGAAACCTCTCGAGTGTTTATGGCCTTTGTGGTGCTGTTCTTATGTAAAGTGTTCATGGTGAGTGACATAATACACGCCGACACGTAACTCAGAAATAATTGGGTCGTACAGTGCAACAGTTCGACGGTTAATAGGCGTGACAAACTTCGCCGATACTAGACCGTGGCGGATTGTTTACTCATGTACGTCTACAATCAAATATCGTCATATTTGATTAAAAAAAATGTTTGCTTCTACTTGTAAACGTTGCAAGTAACTATGATTGTGAAAGGTCTATCAATGAAATATTTGTTAAAGTTACCGCGAGAAACCACTATGATTTGTTTGTCGTCAAGCGTTGTATGTGTAAAGTCTGCCCAGGAGACCCATGTAAACGACAACACCGACACGCACAGATTAAATATCGACTATGAACTGGCAATATGTCTTATCTGAACCGTCCGTATGATACTATTTGAGTATGACGATGTCATATAGTACTTTTTGTTTTAAAAATTGCATGAACTGTGGGCACTTGCTTAGCAAGTTCCTTCGCCTACCCTGCTTTGGAATTACGTGTAATTTTTAAATCAAATAGGATCTATTGCCTAATTTAATGATTTCTAGGATCGATGCGATAGTGTCGTCTATACTAAGCTATTAAAATATGGTAAGATGGTGCTGTTTGGAAAAAAAGAGGATTTCTGCATTTCTGGAATTCTTCTATTCGGCAAATTGAGTTCACGCACTATCTGTCTCCCAGAGGAGTAAGCAGAGATTACAAATCTCCATTTGTCACGGTCCTGACATATCCCTTTCGCTTCATTACTACATTCATGAAATTTTAGTTGATTCTTGTTCCGCATACAAAATGACAAAAGAAACAAATATCATTACATATAGACGACACATACTTCGACTTTCATTTACATGAATTGCAAATCTAAAGAGACATTCGCCATTCGATGTCAGCCAAGGTTAACTAGACTGTCTCTAGGACGGTATGTACAGCACATACATGTAGATAGTACGATTACGTTATAAGGGGTCACATATTGTCGAGTAAAACTTGAGCTATTCCCACTTGTAAGATTAAAGCAGCCAAAGTTATTGTAATGTTGGTTTTCGTGACTTTCATCAGCTAGGCTAGACAACATTCAAATAATATTATATCTCGTATAATCTTATTATATCTTATTAGGCTTAGCAATAGTCTAGAGACGTACACGGAAGGTCATGAGGCACATTTTTCTATCTTTATTTTATGTTTAAAGCGACTTCAAAAAAAGTATCTTCTCAATACGATCACTTAGCTGCAATACTTTTTAATGTTTGTTCGCCGATAACTTCGTCGCTTATGAAGAGAATTTGTTTTTGTTTTTTTTTTGTTGGAAAGAATACATTTCGAGGGTGGTCCCATGACAAGGTACTCAGGGTTTGATGGTGGCAGACTCGATAAATCGAAAGTAGTGTTGGACTAGTACTGGTTCTTATTTTCTTTAAAATAATGTCAAATTAAGTCTGTTTTTTTCCGAAGCAATACTAAAAAGAACTTTTAAAAGAGCAGACCAAAAAGTTGTTACGGAAAATAAATATAGTTGTGTTATATGTCAAGACTTTTACCGAAGCCCCTGAACTTATATGTAGGTAAAAAACTAGATACAAAACATCCGCCAAACGAGTTTCACTACCTACTACACTAATCGCCTTATGGCCATTATCACACAATGTCTTTTGTCGTCTAATCTATGCGAAGGAAGGAGCGAGCTGAGTGCATCGAAGCGGTCACATTCGTGCCGTCAATCGACTGTTACAACTTTTAATGAAACAACTCAAGCAGACACAGTAGTTGGAAAACTATCTTAGGTAAAAATAGTAAGAAAAACGTGGAAAAAATGTACAGGTAATTAATTAAAATAGATTAGTAACGGTTAACGCATAAAAAGCATAACTAAATACCATATTCTACGAGCTCGTTTTGATTTTTGTAACCTACTTCTGAAATAGTAAAGGTGGTATAAAAACACAGTGACTACTTATAAACTGTCACCACTATTCTTACAACATGCTGCATAGTTACGCTATTATTTATACATAAACTCATGTCCGAGATCCATATTAGGGTGGAAAAGATCTTTATCGACTACTACCTGCGGCGTTTACTCCTAGCCTACGATGGTTTAGTTAGACCGACAAAATCTTGTTGGTAAATATTACATACTCTTGCCTTCCGTTCACACACCGCGAATATACCATAGGTTGTCCTTTGAGCTTGACTGGTAATGTAGCAACGACAATTTTTTGGTCATATTTTTATTGAAATTTTCCTTTGACGTTCAGTACATAGTTAATTGAATTAGTCCACAGGGCGTGTGTAGTGCTGCGGTCGTTATGCAATGCTTTCACACGGGTAATACTGGATACGGTGGTGGCGGAGGCATTGATCGATGCACCTCAACCACTCACATTACTAACGTTACACACTACTGACGTAGGTGTGCTGTTAGCATTGGGGAAATAGAACGAACAATATTTATTTTGTCTGTTGTTATATTCAAATATCTAAAATAGCTAAAATTTTCTGATATGTGTAGGCAGTTACATATTTTAAAAAACATCAACGACTGCGGATTTAGATAGCCAAGTTCTAGGAAGTACGAATAGATAAAGTATAAGCGTTTACTTAGTTAGGATGCGGTTTTTTCCCCGGATTTAGTTTAATGACATTCTTAATAATCGTTTATCTATTTTTCATCGTATGGTCACAGTTTCTTCATTTTAGTCAAAGATAGGCAAATGTTAATGATTGAATTCAAATTATCATTTAAACTACTTTTACGTCCTGTTTTGGGAGAAGTATATTTACCTCCTAGTCTAGAGGCAAGGTGAAAATTTACTTTAAAACTTTCTATTTCTTGTTAAGATGTAGATCCCTGAGGTTCAACTCGATTACCAACATTAATTACAAGCAGAACAGATAATAAATCACTGAAGCATTGCCGATTTTTATTGCAACCGCAAAGAAAGTAGAAAATTATGAAACTGACCGGCGAGGCCCGCTTCACGCTATCCGATTATATCGTTTCGAAACATAATTTGTGATCTTTACACTAAAAATAAATACTTTCCACTCTAAATAGTAACTTGATCTAGTAACTATTCGTTGGACGTTAAAAATATTTCCAATAATACTGACCAATCTGGAATGCTGCTAAAGTTTAAAATGTTTTTGCTAAAGGACCGTGTAACCGGATGTTAAATGGATTTCCTTCCTGAACAATAGGGATGACAAATGCAAAATATTATTTTAAATAAGGTAGTACTTTCTGTATCACATACATACAAACGTAGGAAGTCCACAAGAGACGAACTGAAGTGCGTCTGATACATGCAATGAAGAAAGTACCAAGTAAACTTTCTATGAAAACGAATAAAAACATTTTTTTTTCTTTCCTACCTTTATGAATAAAGAAAACCATTTCAATCCTTAAGCCATAATAAACAGTGTCCTAATTTTAATTTTAAGATTGTCAAAACAGGGTACTTAATTCTGCCCTAATACAGTCATCCTTTAAACAAGTTGCAACAAGAAATAATAATGAACAGTCATAATTCCTTTAACGATTATCTTCTAGGTAGTACGCATGCATGACTATGCGAAACGGAATTTCCTGTGCGAGATACATAATATTTTTAAGTATTGAGATTCTTGTTAGAATAAAATAAATACACTTTACACCATTTAATGCCAAAGCGGGGCAGGCAGAGGCACTTTACCAAGTGTATTTCTTGTCAGTACTTATTAGGTGCCTACTTAACAAAAACTAATATCGATCCAGTCAGGCCATTAAATTCGTTTATTCTGAAAGTTAAAAGTTCCTTTCAGGAATAAAAAAGGAAGTAACAAAAAAACTAATGAGGATAAACGATTAGACATAGTGTAGCTCCATGATTAATGCCCCCTTTGAACAATAGCGGACACTGTAAAATGATAGGGGTTGAGCCTATAGGCGCCATGTGGCGTCTACTAGGAAGGAATACTTGTATCAATTCCATATTTCAACGTATCAGGTCAAAGTGTCATGAAATAGATCAAAAACAACACACAGAAAGAGGAAAAATTTTGGCTAGTGTCAAAATGAATAAGCCAGAGATGTCTCTCGTCATAAATATTATTACGAGCTTTACCAAAGTTATACCAAGCTCAATTGAACTTGACAGCTGTAGCCAATTCTAGCACAATGAACACATGAAGCCTGATAACGACTGAAGACGCGACGAGGACCCGACGCGAAGTCTCCGTAATGTGGTCGTCATGTCCCAAAAGGGGGAGAGTTGGCAAGAAAACAGGGATGGATAAAGATAATATGTATGATGTATGGAGTAAAGGAAACGTGTGCGCGTTGAAAAGAGGCAAAAGCAAGCAGTCCAGGGAATGGCCCGTACGCCAAGAGGCAGGTAGGGCTTGGGTGGTGATGGGCTTGTCCCTGAAATGTTATTAACTTGCCAGCTGTATACCAATCAATACATTGCAGAAAATAAAGTCGCCTCCCACGGTCTGTCCCTATGCATGTTTAGATCTTTAAAACTACGCAACGGATTTTGGTGCGGTTTTCTTTGATAGTGTTTCCTAAGGAAGGTTTTATATGTAATAAATACACACAATTGCAGAGAAACCTTATCTAGTATGGAATAATCAGATTCAGTAGACCTATAATAGCTTTGGTTTATATTGTATATAATAAGTTATTACACTGTTTATTGGCCAGAGAGTAAGCATAATATAATATAAAACTCAGCCCTGACTGATTCGTTCATCATTGACTCATCCATGCCCAATCCAAACCCTTGAATCTAGATAGTTGAAATTTCGCACAGGGGTTCCTTATATGATGTTAACGTGAGATAATGATTTTTTTGAATTCATCCCTTAAGGGGGTTTAAAGATGGGTGGAATTTCATACTTACATATAATAGCAGGGAAACATTGTTAATGATTCATGTTGGCAAAACAACGTATGCCTGTCGGGTCACATAGTCTTTATTATACAGGGTTACTAGTATTAGTAAGTCGAAGTAAAGGCTAATTAATAGTACACATCTTATCTGACCGATTTTACTATGGGTCTTAACTTAACTTAAAAAATCCAAATTTTACCTGTACCTAAATCTCAGAATTTTTTTGGGTTGCCCGTTTGGGTTGTCGGTCAGTGTAGGCATATATGTAGTTCTAGCTTAACGATTCTAGCGTAACGTAAGAACAAAAACCAACAAAGAAACGCGCGCGCAAGAGCACGCAGTCTATTTGCGACGCACGCGCAGACGACGCGGATTCCCGCTTTAATGCGCGCCCAATATGTTATGCTGCATAATATTGTGTAGCCGAAATAAACTTGAGGTGTTAATTATAGATCTTCGCAACTTCCTGGAAAGGGTATCCCTACATATAATGGACGTTTCAAAACTTTACCACGAGATTATTGCAAAAAACTACGAACATAGCACAAATAAAGATTACAAGTTGTACATTGTAACATTTTACTTGTGTCAAAGGTTTTGAGCTAACAAACATTAATCAAAATACTGTCGAATTGAAAACCTCCACCTGTTTTCAAGTCGGTTAAAAATTATGTAAATTTCAAACAATTTGTAGACTTGTTTTGGATTAAAACTGGGTAAAATCGTTTACTAACAATAATTGGTTATTTCGGTTGTACATAGTGATTTTCCGAGTCAATTTTCGATTACAGGAAAATCGGGTTTTATTGGGCCAAAAGTCGCTAGCGCTTATATAAATCTACTGATTAAACATACTAACACACAGTTATTGTATAACCTAGATTTATTTAGATTGGGAAAAAAATTAAGCGTGAATGCCGTTTTGTATTTAGGGATAAAATACAGCCTATGTTACTCAATGATAATCTTCTAACGGTAAAAAATATTTGGAATATAGTTCCAGTAGCAGCTTGTAACAAATAATACCGCTTTAAGCCTTCGGCCTTGGAGAGGCCTTTGTCCAACAGTGGACAAGTATGGGCTGATGATGTTGATGATGAAGCCTTAGGCACACCAAACGCGGGTGATCAGCAGTATTCTCCACTGGTTGAACAAGTACGCCACTTTTGTTTGTAAAGCGGCTTACAACAAAATAGTTGAACTCTCCAGTTCTTTAATTCAGAGGTAATAGGTATCTTAATAAACAGGTGTGCTACATCGTAGACCACATCGCTGCTTAACATCAGACAGGATGTTGGTCAAACGGTTGTTCTATGCGTTTAAAAAAAAAGTTCAGTCATGACCGTCAGTAATATATCGACATAAATTACATATACATACATACATATTATTACTTTGTTAGTGCCAGCTTACAGAAATATTTGTAATTGCATGTGACGATTATAAGAGCGCTTACTAAGGACCGGTTCGAGTTTAACAGCATAGTGTCAATCTCCAGGAAAGATGTATGACTAATATGTGCACTCTGACAATTTGTATGGGAAGGAACCTAACGGTTTGTATGACTCAGGGCCGGAACCTTAAACGTAATTGAAGAATTTTAATCTCACTGTTTATCTAAAACATGAGGAAAAACAATGACGGATTGATTTATATATTCAGTTGGTTTTTCTATTTATATTAAAATATATATATATGTAACTTCTGTACAGTTAATCCTAAAGCATGGAACACATCTTCGTTATAATAGTCCGGATTAAGTTTGTTTGGAGACAAAAATATGCATTGGAGATGAATTAAAACCTACGGGAATGTAATAACTGAGATTTCCGCGAATGAAACTGCGGGGCGTAAACTACTATTCATTTTCATCATCAGCCCATACTTGTCTACTGCTAGACATAGGCCTCTCCAATTGCACGCCAATGTGTTTCCGTCTTCTCGCACCCAGCTTCCGCCATCATCAGTCCGCGTTGCCTGTCCCCTATACTCACTAATATTAAAAATTCTTCTTCAGAGCAATGTTTTCTGCAAACTGCGTAAAATGCGTATAGTTGCTAAACTGGCGTACGAAGGTCCGTTATAATTGCTTTAGCCTCATTAAAATTAAAACATTGTAAATTGTTATCGCTCATACTAAATTAAGGTTATCGGGAATAAGTTCAAGAACAATAATAATAGTGAATGTTGCAGTTTATAAGATCAAATTAAAACGGAATCTATAGAAATGCCACAATTTTCAGCTCATGCTCATCATGTCACCATTTTCACTAGATTTGTATATAACTATAAAAAAACGTTTAATACTGCATACAGTCTCAATCTAATTTAATAAAGTTCAGTTTCTTTGGAATCAGTGCAACAACGCAATATATATATATATATGTATTTGCAAGCGATTCAGCTACCTACTTCTTTTGTTTACAATACCACTACATCATACATATTACATGGGAACACGTGGCTGTAGTTTATGCATTGCAAATATCTATTAACTGCGTGTAAGGTAATGAGAATTGAATTTATTAATTTTGATTAAAAAGTGCTCAAGCAATCAGAACGAAAGATATTTTCCCACTTTTCTACAGAAGAACGTTTTCATTAATAAAAGAACAGACTTCAACATATCTTCTGGACAACAAAAATTATTCACAAAATCAGTTCACAAACGTCGAAGTTATCCGCGAACAAACATAAAAAAGCATATACATATTCGTCGAGTCGAATTGAGAAAGACTCCTTTTTTGAAGTCGCTTAATAAAATGGACTCCTGAATATTACTACTGACAAAACTATACTTTCAGTGAAACTAATGTCGAACTTTAAGTAGTACTAGTAATTATTTAACTAATATGCAATCGCTGTAGAGTTTACGGTCACACAAACGTTACACTGCACCAATAAAGCATACGAGGAGTAAAACATCACACAACTATATTTTCGACGTACCATATTTCACATTCTATAAAATAAACGAGCGTCTGCGGTCCAGTTGGTCGGATCCTTGACTTGTAACCGGGAGGTCCCGGGTTCGAGTCCGGCTACTGGACGTGTCCAATGGGACTCGCACACCACAAGGTGTGTGAACCCTATAACGGCGACGGGCTCACCCCCTGTCACGTTGGGTTAAATACGCTCGGTGAAACGTGGGTATTTGCTTTAGCAAGTGCCTCTGCCTACCCCTCTTTGGGATTAAAGGCGTGAAGTGTATTTATTTATTTATTTTAATATAAAATAAAATTCGAATAATTGACTCTCCAATAAACGACAGTGAATAATTAACTGTTCCTTGACTTTCGACCTAAACAGCTGCGCTGCACCTGAATTCCAGCATTATCAGCGGCTACGTTTCCAGAAAATTCCACTCACCCGAGTATGACAAGTTCGCCATATTTGACGAGGGGCTTCGGTTTCTGTTCGGAGCCGCTCTCGCCGGCCTCCTCTAGTATGGGCGACTCCGCACTGTCAGCAGCACTGGTGACAATACAACACATTCAATGAGATCACAAGTCATTAAAATTATATAAAAAACAAAAAAAAACGTAGGCAAACCTCCTAATAATCACTATTAAATTATGAGAATGTGAGTTGACACAGTCATACTTTCGCCCGAAATCTACTTAACAGCTCTGTACACATATTATTGGAGGTATTAGAAGTAACATCTAATATATAAAATTCTCGTGTCATGAGTTTGTTCCCAATGAACTCTTCACAGGCTCCCGTTCCACAAAATTTGGCATTAATTTATGTGATTGTCTGTCCAATTTTGAGAGATAGGATAGTTTATATTGTGTCGTGACATCACTGCTGGGCCCAGGCCACCCTGGAGGTTATTACTTTAATTACTATTCATATGTAATATAGTAAGGACAGGGACAACGTCTGTCCGGAGTCCACTAGTAGGCTAATTATTCCGAAATCAGCAAGAGAATGGAATACGCCGTAACACCGTAAGGTAAGTACATCTGCGTATTATGCTCGTAATACGAAGTTATATATGAATGTTTGTTACTCTTTCACGGAAAACTACCGAACGGATTTTACGAAACTTGGTGGGTACATACATAGTTTTATACAGATATTCCCACAGGAAAGGCACAATCCACGGGGCACAAGTTTGTACCTAATAGAGACAACTGTACTACTCTCCAGAAGGAGATGCGGGCCCGCGATAGTATCACTTTACTTTAAAGATAAAAAAAAGTCGAGGCAACTCTGTCACCCCAACTAGTACATACAGTACATAGACACAATATTTCCAAGATAAAATCGTGTCGATACAATTTACATTGGATACAAATTGGAAAACATGCGGTATCAAATGGGAACTCGATCTTTCTTTTTTTCTAAAATACATTCTAGAAAGACAAGCTATGCGATAACTTAAAGGATTAACTATTTCAGATACGACCCAGAACTCGTCCAAGACATCTGTGGGTCAAGATTAGTAGTAAATTACCCGAAGCCGGCTCAAACCGGTTCTATGAGATGCACCGGCACTTACGCAAGCTTAAAGACGTAGAAATGACATAGTATACGTTGTAACCAAGGATTGGGGCCTCAATATCACGTTTACGATATTTTCCACTATTGCAAAAATATTCCGAATTCAACCAAGAAATTGCTGAAGCACGTTCCGAAATTGCCTCAAGCGCGACGTCAATTTCAAAATATAGGCCGAGATCTGAAGCGCGGATTACGAAAGCAATAAATGCACCTTATCGATCGCTACGATAAGCTATCCCCATAAGCTGCAACAATCGTTTTAACTGGGTCGAAAGTACTCTACTGATAGTACTTATTATTGAGACTCTTTAAATACAAGAATTCTAATCAATAGACACTTCAAGGATTAAAATTATAACTATGCGGTCACAAAACTCGCTTTCAACAAACATTCACTTTCCAGAGATAAACAATGTACAGCAAGGGACACTGCAGCTCGGCGGCGGCAGCGGCCATGATTCCTTGCGGTCAAAGACCTCCGCCTCTCATCGCTCCCGACTCGGGACTCCGTAACGAGGCACAAATTAGAGGACCAGACAGAATCTGAGATGCCCACTCTTACCGCCATTACGTCAAGCCTGTCGTCATGCGCGCATCATACATTACCATTTGCATGTCTAGCCGTAATTTTCTCGAGCGTATACTTTTTTCCGCTCATCGCGTCTTTTGTCTGTCTCTATGTGCACGATATAACACGTTGCCAACGCGACGAAGTCCGATTTCTGCTATAGATACGCAGAAAATCCGGGAAGTACACGCGACTGTGTGAATCACGTTCTCCTACACGACAGACTGAATGCAAATTGTTTCGAGTTCCGATTTCCGATCCGACACGGCGTCACATCCTGTCGACCCGGGCAAATATACGTCAATAATTGCTGAACAAACGGAACTATCCCATCACTTGCCCTTAACGAGAACTGCGATAGCGGAGTGTTTCCAAAAAGGAACCTTTTTAACCATCTGTGTGATAGATAGATTTGAATTCACATCGGGTTCAAATACAAAGAGTTTGTTATAAGAGTCCCTTGTTTACTTTCACCGTTCGCACGGTCACGATCTCTAGGCGGCTCGCATTCTGTCCAGAAGGCGGACACTTTCTACAGTATGGCTGCATAGATGGACGACATGGATCATTAACTATTTCCCGGAGCTGAGATTCAAGGGCAGCTGTGTCAACTGCCGACAAATCCTTTCCCCTAAGGACTGAACCATCGCAACTATCCCACTTTCACTGTAGCGCTAGAAGGCAACCAAATATGGTCCTTAACACACCATATAAGGTATGGATTAGAAAAGAGTATACGTTGCTATAATAATCTGGTAAATAAATTAGCTATAAGCATTACAGAAACCTTTGTTCACATTGTATTCATTGATGTGTGCGTTCTTTGTCCATGAGTTATTGACGCTTCCAAAGGATTTTAAATGATAATTACCTATTACAAGTGACCGTGGTCTGACTCACACCAGACTGCATCTCTGCTCTGGGTGTGGCAAACCGAAACTATTATATTATTCTTATTATAAATAAAATAACATCCGTTATTATTGTAATAAACGTGACATAGTTACTTATGGAAAGATGCACAATAAGCGTACTATTATGATAACGAAACAATTAGAATAGAAGTAGGTAATTTTTAATAGTTTTTCAGAAATCTAAGTCATGAAAAATGGACAACGGAAGGAATATAGGAAAAAACAACTAGAGTAGAATAATATTTTAGCTGCAAAACTGGTATCATCATGACGTGTTTTTAGATACTCTATTATCAATATAGCCTTTAGAATAATCAATATCTACCTAGTCATACAAAAACGCAAGACAATGGTAGACGAACTAAAACATTGGACATTCTAAATCGTACATAACCGTTAAACAGCTGCTTTTTTACTTTCAAGTAGTAAAAACACTAAGCTTGTTCAGTCATCAATCAACTCACGGATATCTCAGACTCCAACGAACATTTCAATAGAGATGTTGATGAACCGGGTCTTGATTCGGCCAGTCTTTGCCGAAACCGTGTGAAAGGACCTTCAACCTTCAAATCAGCGGTTCATCACATGTTCTCCTGCGAATTACAGCTGATGCAGCTTGGCCGTACATTTCTTCTCATGAAAACAACAAATGAGGCCAACGGACATGAGGTCGCCGAACTTAAAACAAGTCGGCACTCGTCGACCATGCACGCGTGCGCTGCATAGGTGGAGGGGTGACCTTACTCCAGCCGCAGACTACCCCACAAAGTAGGACCGGACTCCGCCAGCCCACATATAATAACCCGACACATTAAATGCGGGATCGAATTATAATACCCAGCTCGCGTGCGCGACTGCCAAGGAATTTATGATGAGTTCGATTCCATTTAGTTAAACCGGTACATTACGGAACAAATAGTTAATGCGTTGCCCTGATTTATTAACGCCTACGACATCCTTCCGCCATTAGGGCGAAATTTGTATGGCTAGTCCTAACCAAACAGGCCGACCATCTGTCGCGCAGGTGCATCCTCCAAGCACCTGCCGGGATGCATGCCGCGGAAATCCAAGTGCCCAAACGAATCTGCAGTGCGGATCAAAGAACGTCGGCGGCGCCAGTTTTACGGTTTCGGAAAAAAAATCACTCCTACATTCCTTTTTCGTGAGGCAACGACAATTTCAATGTATCATAATGGTATTTCTGTTGAACAAACTTAAATACCTCGAAAGAACTACACAAGAGTGACCAGGGGGTTTTTACCGTTGCTCATTCATGAGTCAGGGAAGGCAAAAAAATCCATTCCATTAACCGAGGTGAAAAATGTCGACCTGTTTAGGTTTCATTGGCCGATAGTTATTGCGACAGAATTCGAAACTAACTAGTAAGAAATTATTGTCCTAAATAATAAATAATGGAACAGCCACTCAAAGAATGTCAGTGGGCGTGAAAATATTTGCTGAATAAGCAAAGGATTCGGTTCAATATCCGATGATAATGCGGTAAGGGTGCACGGCAACCTTCTCAGAATTAACCTACTTCCAAGAATGACAGTTCCGATCGCGGTTCCTACTTCTCACACGGCCCAATGTTTACTCGTACCAGTGAAAAACACGACATAATAATGCACTGCTTCAAATTCATATTATTTAGAGACTAGTCCCAAAAACTCACTCGTGCATAAAAGGCCGAGCGTTCTTTAGTTGCCAGCAATGTTGTTTTGTTAAATTCAAGAGCTTCTGGTATTTTTTTTGTGGTGTTATAAACACGTTCAATGCCGTTGGTGTGGCGATTTTCAAACTTGGTTCTTATCAATCACGTATTTGAACTGCGCCGCGTGACGTGATCGCGCTGCACTCTGCTGTAAAGTTTTATAGGTTGAAAGACACTAATGCCGTGCAACAAACTGTAGTGTATTGTGACGTTCTGAAAGACCTTGAATTCTTTTATTAATCGACATTGAACAGGAAGAGAGTGATGGAGGTACATTCATGACAGAAAGATTAGAATCTACAATTTAGCACCTTTTTGTTATTGTTGAGATTCAGATTATTTGAAGGTTGTTAAAGAGATTATTTTGTTCATCATTCAGATATATTGCAAGTTAATAACCTAATCCTTTACGTAGCTTGAGATGTATTGGACACAGTTTGATGACCTTTCTTTTCTTACATTAACTATTCAGTATTTATTGAGTAAATTTTACATCTTGTATCATGATTTTTGTTGTTAGTACTAGACAAGAACCAATAGGCTGTCTAATCGTGGTTTTCCATTATTGTATATGTATATGTTTTTTTTTTTTTCAATCAATACATAGTATAAAACAAAGTCGCTTTCCGCTGTCTGTCTGTTTGTTTGTCTTCTTCTTTAAAACTAGGTAACGGATGTTGATGCGGTTTTCTCTAATGCATAGAGTGATTTTTGAGGATGGTTTATATGTATAATACATGCATATAATAGTAGAGAAACACTGTTATTAACGTATATTGGTAAAACAACGTTTGCCGGGTCAACTTGTATGTGATAAAAAATATTTTAAGTGTAAAAAGTGAAGGTTGTTTGAAATAAATAGGCTCTAAATATACAGGGCTGATTTATTAAAAATTCTGACCGCTGGAAAGCTACTTTATTCCTAAATAACATAAACAATAGGTACTTATAGTATTTTAAAAGAACTAGTATTCCATTAAAATGTCCAATAAGGTGTACATTATACAAGGTGATAAAAATACTTAGTGTGATTTTCTTAAGGCCCTTAGCCCCTCTAGGGTGCCTTAAGATTGTAACAACAACAATATTATAATGTATAATTATATTTAAGGAAAATACCTAATGTATTCAATGCCACAATATAATACTACAAACATGTCGTTAAAATTAAAGCTAAAGCATAGTTGAAGTATCTAGAATTGATAAGTACCGTCCCATATCTGTACTGAATTCAATGGGTAAGGTTCTAGAGAGTATTGTTGTCAAACGTCTCGCTTGGTTTTTCAAGCCAACAATATCACCCCAGCAACATGGTTTTGTCGCACGTAGATCTACATCTTCAAACCTTGTTTTATATGCTAACGAATTAATGTGCTCCATAGACGAAGGTACTGAAATACATGCCATCTACACTCTACACTGACTTCAGCAAGGCTTTCGATTTAGTAGACCACTCATTGCTACTTATGAAGCTTTTTCATCTCGGCATACACGGCTCCCTATTCCGTTGGCTTCAATCCTACCTGAAAAACCGCTCCCAAATTGTAGTCACTGGTGGCTATAGGTCAAAAGCGCATTCAATTCCTTCCGGTGTAGCCCAAGGCTCACACCTTGGCCCTTTACTCTTTGTAATATTCATCAATGACGCAATACAATGCATTAAATACTCTAGAGGGCTATTCTATGCAGATGACCTAAAAATTTATAAACTTATTAAGTCCCCAGCAGATATCTTCTTGCTACAAAGTGACATAAAAGCAATACACGATTGGTGTATACAAAATCGAATGGAACTTAATGTATCTAAGTGTTTTTACATAAATTTCTCTCGGAAAGTAAAATCACACAGTGCTAGTTACACTATAGGTTCATCCATTCTCCAAGAGGTTGACACTATACGCGATCTCGGTGTGTTGATGGACAAAAAAATTAAATTTACTGCACACCTCGATAAGCTTATAAAAAAAATGTTATAAGGCACTTGGTTTCGTTACTCGCATGTGTAAGGCATTTAGGGACTCCAAGGTCTCAAAAGTTGTCTATAATGCTTATGTGCGTAGTTCTTTAGAGTACTGTAGTCCCGTATGGAACCCTGTATACAGAGTGCATGTTGAGAGGCTAGAATTGGTTCAAAAACGTTTCTTGTACCACTTAGCATTTTCAGAAAACAACTGTAGGACACTAACAAGTTATGAAAAGCGGTTAAAACACTACCAAATGGAGACCCTAGAAACGAGGCGTGCCAGAGCTGATCTGATCTTTCTTTATAAGATTCTTAAGGGAGGTATTGACTGTGCGGATTTGGTGCACAAGATATCATTGCACGTACCGAAAATCATGGCTAGAGTCGTCAACCCTGTACCTTTTCGCCTACCATCTACGCGTACTAATTCTGGTTCTCATGCCCCACTGCACAGATTCTTTGATTTGTGCAATAAAAACAAGAATGTCTTAGACATTCACAACTGCAACTTAAAATTTATAAAAGAGTTTTTAATTAACTTACCTTCAAATATTTAAATTAGCCGTCTGTTTGTACTATATTTTTTGTTGTTATGTACCTATCTAACTACCTAAGCTAAGTATTCTTACTTTCTACCTACATATCTGTCATAGATAGATAAATAGAATTTAATGTCAGTTATTTTTATGCATGATGTGGTCGCCTTTTACTGGGAGATACACAGATTAGAATTAAGAAACTGTTAACATTCAATGCTTGTGTAATCTGCTGTTGGTGGTCCAAATAAATAAAAAAAAATAAATAAAAATAAAATAAGTATTACTGATCCATCAAATCTTCCGAAACTGAGAGAAAGGAGAGCTGGTTGAGGCGCTAAGGTGAGATGACACTAGTACTGATGCTATAGCGGTATTAAGTGGGTATACATTATTGGACGCGGCGAACGGACGGAGCGGATAAACGTTTATTGTAGAGCATTATGCAATACATATGAAGAAACTAATAAAGACAATATATAGGCTTGGCGACACACAGCGTATCAAAAGAGACTACTTAACAAGCAGCAAATGGGAAGTAGGTAGGTAGTAAATAAGCTGATTGATTTTTAAGCGTCCCCACATTGTAAATAATACACTTCACGTCTTTTAATCGTAAAGCGGAGATAATCATTCTTACCTACCATTATAATGATTGTGCATCATCATCATATATGTTCCAGGTTGCATGATGCGCGAGAGCATGCGTCGTCTCGCGTGCGAGGAGCGCGAGGGCGAGCGGCGCGGCGCCGGCGCCGGCCAGCGCGCCGTGCTGCTCGAGCTGCTGGACGGGGAGCTCCTGCACATACAGATATCGGTAAGGGTTTACATCGACTACAGCATTTGGGAATAGCAGAGGTCAGACAGCTTCCTTGCAAAGAATAGCTTTTTATAGCGTATAAACATATCACTTTAGGCCTTTCCTTTTTTGCTGAAAAGGAGATAAGTTGATATGGAAACCAGGGCCTGATAATGGTATCCCTGAGAAAGTGGGAACCTTCGGAAATCGTTGGAAACCTCCTACTTTCTACCTACTAGTGCGTTTGTTCATAAGAAATTTATAGGTAAAACTACAGGAACAGGAAATAATGACGGAATTTTCGAGTTTCACGTAATAGGCGTTATCCTGCCAACGCGTCTCATGTGCCTATAAGAACACACCTGTAACGTTGGGCCAGCATTTGCCCTGAGAAATGTCGGTGTAACATGAAACAGCATGTGTGTTGCAGCGCAAGGCTAAGGGCTTGGAGCTGCTGGAGGCGGTGTGCGCGCGCCTCGGCGCCGCGGAGAGCGACTACTTCGGCCTGTTGCGCGCGGAGCGGGGCGAGCCGCGTGTCTGGATAGACCTCAACAAGCGACTCGCCAAGACGTTCAAGAGTAAATATACCTAACAATAGCTGGGTAAAAAAGAATGATGAAAATTCATTTTGCCAACGATTTTTCAGAATATCTGTCAAGATATTTCGGTATAGAGTCTTGCCATTAGGGATTTTTTGCGAAACTGTGCCTAAATGCCTATTGCGGCTAGGGCCCTTCACTTGCCTTGCTAGGTTATGCATTACGTGAGCATTTCCTTAGGAAGTGCAAAGTAATAAAAAACTACATTAGTTCATGTTTCCTAGACAGTATAGATGGTGAACCTGATGATTATCCTGGATCAGGTTATTCAGTGAATGTGTGTTTCGCAGACGAGGCGTGGGAGGCGCAGTTCGCGGTGCGGTTCTACCCCGCGGCGCCGGCCGAGCTGCGCGACCTCACCACGCGCCGCCTCGTGCAGCTCGCGGTGCGCAGAGACATCTGCGAAAGTCAGTATTTTTATAATGCTTAACACTTGTGTTTTTCGTCACAACATACCTACCTGATGACCATACCTACGTGATTCCCTGCACATAAGGCTTGAATCGATTTGTAGAGGTACGCATTTACATAGCTTGCGGTAATGAAAAATATCATGAACTGTATACCAAAAGGTGTATGTATAGACCTTACACATGTGAAATAAATTGCTGTTGTAATAAAGTAGGTACACAATATTACGATAATCTATGCATGACGTAGGGCATTGCTTAGTTACGATTTCACGTGGTTTTCTACTTTTCACCAAGTGGTTGTGAGTGAAAGCATGTTTGCCGGCAACGTTCCAGACCGGCTGCAGTGCGCGGCGAGCACGCAGGCGCTGTTCGCGTCGCTGGTGCTGCAGGCGGAGCTCGGGGACCGCGCGCGCCGCGTGTCCGCCGACCAGCTGCTGGCGCTCCGGGCCGTGCCCGAGCACGTGCTCGACCCTGACCTGGAGCAGCGCGTCGACGAGCTCTATGAGAAACATAGGTAAACGATACGCCTGATCCCTGATATCTAATACACCTACTATCTGAAAACATGTTCTCGTTACTCCAAGCGTCAATGTTGAATTTGAGCACCGTGTGGTTTTCCCTGATGCCTGTGGGGGTATAACACCAATAAAACGTCCATTCGTTTCGTGTGGATGGTTCGCGTGGTTTCGTTTTAATGATGTCTGTCCAATCACGGAACAGCATCGCAAGCTGTGATCGTTGGATTTTGCCGAAATGAATGGTTCGACACCAAACAAAAGGACGTTTTCGTAATGTTCTACCCCTTCTGGATCGTCGCGTTAGATACACCTGGAGAAATGTGAGATTTGTCCAGTAAATGATTGTATCCTTTTACGTTTTCTTCTCTGAACATCAGGTAGGTTGTTTAATTGTAAAGTGTAAGTTGGTTAGTTGGAATGTTCCAATTATTGGAAGATTCATTCACAACATTCCCTCGGTTCATATGTTATAATGAATCTGGAAAGTTCTGCAGCGCAGATGTCAGGGGGAACATTCTGCACACTGTGGTATTGGAGAGTTATCTATTAGGAGAGTGTTTATTCAACAGTGTGATGTCCATATCTCGTCATGAATACTAGGAACAAGCTGTCCCCTGCAAATATTTGTTTTGCCATAGGAAGTCGCCTTTGCACCTGGTGTATTGGAAGAAATATAACTTTTAAACCTTCCCTGGACTTCCACGTGTAATTCAAGACTTTAATTAGCCAAATCGGTCTAGCCGTTCTCGAGTTTTAGCGAGGCTAACGAACATCAATTCATTTTCATATAATAGAGATAAAAATAATGCATTCATTTCGACCAAATTTGATTACCATAAGAACGGTTCTAGTAAGTTAATCTTAAAATATAGACATACCTACTGCCGCGGAGATTTTTTTAGGTCCTTTCAAGAGGAATAATTCTTTCATACATATATCTTTGCTATCTTGAACCGTACAGCGCACGCAGCGGAAGCCCTCAAGGATGAAAAATTTTCCTCGTTTTTGTCACATTTTCCATTATTTCTTCGCTCCTAATAGTTGCAGCGTAATGTTATACATATAGCCTAAAGCCTTCCTCGATAAATGGTCTATTCAACACCAAAAGATTTTTGCAATTCGAACCAATAGTACCAGAGATTAGCGCGTTCTAACATTTAAACAAACAAACTCTTCTATAATATTAGTATAGATGTGTGGACGCTGTGACGCTACAGCTGTGTGTGTGTGTGTGTCAGGGGCGTGTCGGAGTGCGCGGCGGAGGGCGCGCTGCTGGGCGCGGCGGCGCGGCTGGCGCGGTACGGGCGCGCGCTGCACGCCGCGCGGGACGCCGCGCTCGCGCCCATCCTGCTCGCCGTCGGCGCCGCTGGCATCGACGTCTACCGGGACGAGTGAGTTCACACAAGCCTACAGTTTCTGTACACTTACTCTTCTTAACTGCCCTCCTGGGTGTAGGGACAATTTCTCGAGACGAAAAACAATTTACAAGGATCAAGAGTGAATAGGTGCCACGGCACAAGGTCATACATCGACCAGATTGGTCACATCCTGATAGAAGATGGCGTCAAGAGATCTAGAAACTGGGTCATGCATCAAATATTATGTGGGAGAGGCGAAAGGGGAAATCTTAGGACCGAAGTGTGTGAATATTACATTGACACAGGCACATTATACCTACTGAATTGTGTTCGCAGTCTTCTTCTAAACCGGTTCCCTTGGGCTAAGATATTGAAGATCAGCTACGACAAGCGCGTGTTCACCCTGAAGCTGCGGCCGAGCGAGTTCGACGAGTGGCAGACGTCGGTCAGCTTCCACCTCGCGTCCACCACCGCCGCCAAGCGCCTCTGGATCTGCAGCGTCGACCACCATGTCTTCTTTAGGTTAGTACCTACTCTGACTATGACAACAGGAGAGAACGGACTGCGGCAGGTGTGTGTTCAGAAAACTTTTAAGATTTTGCATTTGGTCAATGTAATGGTTAGCAAATGAAAAAATATTATCAAAAACAGGACACCGTTTATTCTAGCCGGACACGGAATCAAATAACTTACCTATGTCCAGTTTTATCCGGACGCCTGGCAACGCTTAATGTGTAGGTATGCCACTTACCTTTTATGATTTTGTTAGAGAATAGATTATTCAAAGTACAACGCATACCTAATGGAAATTACCCATACGGTGAACGTTTCATGGTGACAGGAATGTACATGTTTTAATTTTGTTAGAAATCTATTGTTTCTCTATAAGACCATTTGACTGTGCAGACGCGCGGAGCCGGTGTGCGGCGGCGGCGGCGGCACGCTGCGGCTGTCGCGCGGCGCCTCGTGTCGCCGCACGCTGCGCCAGCTGCGCGCCGCGCCCCCCTCACTCCCCGCGCCCACCGCGCCCCCCGCACACCCCGCACACCCCGCCGCCGCCCCCGCCGCCGTCGCCTCGCCCGGCGCCTAGCTCGCTCCTGCTGTCTCCACGGACGCGGACATGCTGGAACTTCATTCATCTCAGTATTACAAGATTAGAGTTGTACTGACTCGAAGAATTGGACATATCAACCGAGGAGTGAAACGATCCAAAAATCATGTGCATGGTTTTCGAAGATTCTAATTGTATTAGACTTCGTCATTCATCTGAAAATAGTATGTTCTTCTATGTAACTTCGGAGAACTCCTAATAGTTTAAAAATATAGACAGTCTCATTAATAAATACTTTAATTTGTTGTGAATAATATTTTGAATATTCGGAATGTTCATATTTGGCTTCCCTGAAAACTATTGCTGGTTGTATAATTATTACTTAGACAACGTACCACTACATCTAGGTACTAACCAATACCTAGTTAGCGAATGTATGCCTAGAATGTTATGTGCCATTAGTTTAACATTTATAATAGTAGGTAAATAAAAACAATTAAATCATCACGCATTTTATTCCTAATTGAATCCGACACTGGCGGCAGACTAGTTGCGCTGTCTTTTTTCCACATAATGAGGCATTTTCAGAAGATTTAGACTTTCATCTCTGATTGACAATCAACACAGAAACTAGTAGCGACCTCAAGTCGAGGAAAATGGGTGTAGGATCAATTTATACCTAGTTTCTATTACGCGTTGTCTGTTTCTATTTCTGCTTATGTTTTTAAAACTGCGCACCGGCTCTTAACCAATACTACTTAATAGTTACCGCTACGGTCTTTTTAAAGTTCTCCTCCAGCTTCTGTGCCCCAGTTGGTAGAGCGCCTGTGGTCTAGTTGGTCGGATACTTGACTTGCAATCGGGAGATCGCTTCCAAACCACGACGAACCAAAGAAAAAACCTTTTCTCCAAACGTAAATAAAACCTCAATACGGTTAAATAGAGAGAGACTTCTTTTTTGAAGTCGCTTAAAAATAAAAACGCTCACTGAACCCTACGAGAGCAGCATAATGCTCTCACATTTTGTATTAAAGTACATCTCATCTCTAAAGTAAATAAAAAAATAAAATAAAAATCTCATAATGATGCTTAACAAGATTGATTTCATGGTACACAGTAGGTACAATATTCTATATGTATACAATAATAATGTAAGTAATCGTGTTGTATGTTACTGCGCCTACCACATCGGCAGTCGATATGATATAAATGGCGATTTTAGGGGATCAAAAAACAGAATAAAGGCAAAATCAGCGGACAGCAGAGCGGTAGGTATCATAGAAATATCACTTTTGAATAATAAGTATTGATTTCGTAGTATGGTAGTCAAGACCCAAGAGTAACAAGTTGCTTAACTTGGTGTAGGGATTTTTGCAATATATAACATGATTTATCAGCAAGAGTGTAGATAAATCGAAACCTAAAGTGGCTAAACCTATGCGCGAAGGAAATTTTAACGAACGGCGTTTTGAGCAAAGGTCTACGAACATTTCGATGCTTATTGCAGGATGGAGCTAAGTGTTGTATTGTATCATGATGAACCATGGTTGCCCTGAGCAAATAAAGTTTCCTAACACTTAACACTTTTGCATCGCTATACAATATGGTTGTGCGATATCTGAAAGGCTTTCGGAACATTACTTTTAAGACAGAACGCTGCGCTCTGTCAACAGAGATCATATGACTTGGCAGAGTCACCCCATACTGATATCCAATAAGTAAGATGAGGCTCGTATAATGCTTTGTAAACCAGAATCATGACTTTGCTATCTGCGCCCTGACGAAGGTGTTTCATGATACCTACAAGACGACGAATTCTCTTTGCCAGCGCTATATGATCCATGAAGCTAAGTTTATCGTCTAAAATAACACATTAAAATAGTCATTTATTGTAAATTTCCTGCGACTTATTCTTAACTGCTCGGTATGGGATTGAACAACATTGTTAATCGCTGTATCAAATTTGTCTGCATACCTTAAAGTCTGCAATATGTGTATGTCTGTGTATCTTAATTCACAAAAACCATCTCTACAAACATCGGGACAAATAAAAAAAAAGCTTCTTTATCTCTC
>SJJU01004043.1:0-22004 GCA_012932125.1 Conopomorpha cramerella | reverse complement strand
TATTGGTAAGGCCCTAAGAGTAATAGTCATCAAAGCCGTGAGTAGATGAAGGTGAGAACAAAGGTAGTGTTGGAAAAGTTTGATGTTGAGTAAATCGATCTTAAATCTTTTTATTTGTAATTAGGACATATTATAAACTTTTTAATTTCTGAAAACACAATTTCAAAATAAGACAATAGAAGTTTAATGTTATTACGTTGACGGACTACGTTTCTTTCCGGGATAAATCGGTGATCATAAAATACGGTAGATACCTGCGCCAAAAAACGCACCATAACCCGACAATGTACATATCTCATATTCATTACGCAAAAAAGCAGCATAGTCGGTAAGCGGTACTTAACTTTATCGTGACAAACTACACGCTCTTCATTCGAGAAGAGTGCTTGTGGTAACCAAGGACACAAAAGTGGACTTAAACCAAGTTCCTATCAAGACTTGGCAATCAGGAGAATCTAAAGTAGAACTGTAGAAGTAGTACAATACAAGACCTACCTGAATAAATAAGAAGAAACAATGTGGGTATACTGTTAGTAATGTAATGTAATAAAAAAATGCAGAATATTTTATTACGAACTTAAGTTAATATACGACGTAAAGCCTCTATCATTGATTTATTATGATATATTATTACATTGAGATATCAATCATTTGGTTAAGTTTGGTGATCCGTGAGATACTTACTTAGCAAGTGCCTGTGACAGGCACAGGCCATATTACTCTTTTTTTCAAATATTCAGTACTACACTTAATTTTTTGATACACCTGTTTATTGAGCTTGAAGAAAAACGTAACTGCAAACGCGAATGAATGGTTTTTATCGTATTGCAACTTATTGTACACTACCAGGATACCAGAAATACAGAAGACATAGTAGGCAGTTTTTTATGTACCTACGTCGTCGTTTCGAAAAGCTTCCGGCCAGACCTGCTGCCGACCGGTCTCCGACTCGCTGACGGTGACGTTCGAGACAAATTATCGTGGAATAGTACTGCGCCAGTTATTACTATGTAGTTTTAACAGCGGAACTGTTTAGCGTCTGCACAAACAAGTGAAATGCCCAAGGGCTCACACAAACGGATAGCTTGGATCATGCAAAGTAGAGGAAAAATAGTGAAGCCCGCATCATATTGTGAAACGATACGATAAATATTGTAATCCATATGAATTCGTACATTGATGAGTGAGCGTGATTTACTCTAGCTACGTTATCTGCGTAGCAATCAATAATTAATTGTGTTGGTAAAGACGCCTTCGACTGGTACACTTCGACTTCGTTTCATAATTCGTGGGCCGGCCCGAAAACGAGTACTGCAACCGGGAATAATGATGGGGAAACAGAAGAAGGCAGGAGTCGACATCATACAGATTTTATCGTTATTTAATGTTTGTGTATTCTTACCCAAGCTTTAATGCCCTTTGTAGACGTGGTTTCGTTGATTTGTGTTCCGTTTTTTTTGTAAGTATTTAATTCACCATAACATATAGCTTACTTAGACATAATGTAGAATTATTCTAATGGTGAAGTAATTATCTAAATCCGTCTAGTGGATTTAGAGCTTATTCGTTACAAACATTCATACATAGATACAATTGTCAACTCTTTATAATATTAGTATAGAAATAGCCTATACGTTACTTGCTGTTCTCAAGATTTCGTTCACCTATAGGTATTATGCGAACTGGTAGCAATTAGCAAAAACATAAATTTTAGTTTTTTTTTCAATTCTTAATAATGCTAAGTAGGTAATGTAATTTATATACTTTTATGATTATTTACTTAGACAAGACATATTACGTCTTGTCGATTTCAGAATAAAACAAAAAAAAAACCACTACTTTTAGGCAGAAACGTACTACGAGTACAGGTAAAAGTAGTAATTCTTTATATAGAAATCATGTATAAGTACTCACTTACCTAGATCTACATTGAACTGTGTGACTTTTGTGACGACAGACAGTCAGATTTATATTATGTAATTTATTGTATAGACAGGTGCAACTCGTTTCTGAGTGCCAGAAAAATGGCTTATGGCTAAAAAAGTTACGCTCCATTCAACCCATTCGTGGGCACGTCCCGACAGTCGACGTGCCAACAACGAAGCATCCAATTGTTGTTACTTGTATGCCCCCGAAAGTGTTAAGAGCTAACCGCTTCTTACGGATAGTGATCAATACAAACATTACAAAGCTCATTGCTGGTCAATATGAACAACTTCACTGACTCAATCAACATGTATGGCGGGTTAATAGCGCATCCAACTTTAAAGCTCAATATCTCCGAAGTAACTTTTTGTGAATCGAGTCCTTTCTGTGTAACTACGTCCAATTAATCTTTGCAGCAGGGTACACACCTTCCTTCATCCAGCAGTGGACGTCACATATCTGATGATGACGACACACACATTTACGGGTAAGGATAAATCCACCATCTTACCTCTTTGATCCTTGCTTGATTGCACAGCGTAATTACCTACATAATAATATTATGTATGTGGTTTCATTTCAAACGCAACGACACACGAGTACGTGCCAAAACAAGACAGTTTATACGTTTCATAATTCGGCAGTTGAAGCCCAATACGTACCGCGTAACCGGGTCACTCGGGGAGAAGGCGTCGCGGCGGCTGAATAGAGATCATCTGGTTATCACCAACATGAATAATAATGTAACATCTCGGACAGTGGAATATAAGATTATTAATCTAGTAGTGGATTCTACAGACGTTGTCCTTTTTTTTACGTGGGGGAATCCTCATGGACACCCCGCCGCCATGGTGACAGCGAACGGGGTAGTGTCGGACTCTTACCGACTAAACCCCCACGATGACCTATGTATCGCGACCAGGGCGGGTCCCGGAAGTACTCGGAGGAATTGCGCCAGGACCCGCCCAAGCGATCTGTTCGGTATTCGGACTCCGTCTCGGGGCAGACGGTGACGTGTCTGCCCCAGCCACCTCCATCGCCGACGGCAGTTACCAGGTCATAGTGTAACCGCCGCCCTTCTTGGGGCCGTACAAGCAGGTGCCGGGGACCCCACTCCGACACCCACGACCCCAAGGACCCCTTTTAGGACGCCTTGTCTTGTCTTAACTATTAATATGAATATAAAATTAGTATAACCTCCAGGGTGGCCTGTGCCCAGCAGTGGATATCATTTTTCTCTTTCATAAGAACCTTATGTCATTAATAAGCACAACAATGGAAGAATTAGCGAAATCGGTTCACCCATTCCGGAGTTATAACATTACAACGAAAAGTGGCACCGATTTTTGTATTTATATAGATTTGGTAAGGATAAAACCTGCTTCGTCAGTGAATAGAAGCTAATGAGATAACAATATCGAATGATATTGTATATCTAATTGGATTTATTTTTAGAACCATAAAGTTTGTATTTATTATTATATTGTATATAAAATAAGCAATTCAAAATTTGATTACAGATAAACATCCCAAAATACGTACAGCACAGACCACTATTAGACATAAGTTCTATTTACCAGTATTATGGTCTAGAACGCAAAGTTGGCAGATGTATCTACTATATCTCTCAATATATCGCGTGATAGCTTAAGATCCGGGGAACGAAGGACCTTGTGGTGACGGCGAATAGAATACATAATATGTCACCACCCCAGCCCAACTTTTCTCCTCGTGCGACCGAAGGAACTCACCAGAGAACGGGCAGCAGCGCTCTCTGTCGGTTAAACCACAACACCACCGCGATCGCCAACCCGCCAAGCGAAGTGCTTATTGGCATTTCCCGCCAGATAATCATGGATATCATTGGGGGAGGTCCTCGACTACCAGTCATCATCATCATATGGCTGATGATGATGATGATTCAGAAACGATTTATCCAGCGACGGTCTCACCGGTTTATCCTATTTTGTAATAAGCTGACCATATGTGGATAATATCCGGGATATTTGTAGTTTACCAGACAATAGATTATGTCACATTATTATGCCGTTGCAAAGAAAACAAGTGGATAGTTATGTAGGCGTGTACAGACATTGTCACTGTTTCAAGCACACTTAGAACGAGAAGTTTTCTAAATTATTACTATTATATTATAACAAGCATTCTTAATGGCAACAGCTAAGTCGACATTCATAATTTCATAAAAAATACTCAGTCTGCCGTCATATAGTAAACAACTGACAAGTAGTGAAGTACGAGTCTCAAACACATTATTTTAGGTTTTAGATTAATTTCTGTCAATTTTCTTTAACAATTACCTAACTGTGTAAAAAATACTTATATGTAAGTATTTATTTTTCGCAACTCGGCCCACACCTAAGGTTAAGAACTTACCTCACAGAGAGCTTTAAGTTCCTGTGTAACTAAATATCTAATGAAGTGACAAATGCAACTCCCATGTTTAATACGGCAGTGAGAGTGCGAGCCTATTCACGTAATCATTACATTTGTCAGCATAAATCAAAACAACCACACTACCCGACACAAGGAAAACGAGGGACACATTATGTATTCTGCTAATCTCGCACACCGTTCGGTATGTAGACACGTAAGTTTCACAACCATGCAATGAATGCCTCTCACAAGAATCTTTGTTTTCAAGTCGGGCAAAATTTCATCGAAATCGAAATTCCAATAAGTGCTAAAGTCATCAAAGAGGCCACTGACCGCCGACTACTGAGTAAAAGTAAAATATCACTAACGAACTCGACAGCTCGTGAAACCGTCGCTGTATGGATTTTTTAATAGCCTGACGGCATAACACATAGATAAATTAAATATGTATTTAATTGACAACCATTATCGCTATTACCTTTATTTTTTGAGTAGCAATTTATTAAATACTGATACTGCGCAGATCAGAATGCATTTCGATCGAATCTTAAATCCATTTCTCTGATTTACCATGCAAAATTGGTCAGTTACTAGCATTGTTACCTACTTTGTTATGAATACATGTCATGTCCACGGGTCTTAATAGAAACGGTATTTATTCCATCTAAGTAAGGTATCTTCATTCACTTCATTAAAACCTTATTAGGTAATAGATAGTGGCTCAGGCTGTTCTGGGGGCCCCGGAAATAATGCGCGAGTAGTCTCCGTGGTGTTTTAGTCACCTACTGTCTACCCTGCCGTTGTCATCACTAGTGGCGGGGTATCCATAACGGATTTCCTCACCATAAAAGAAAGGTATCTTTACTTTCAGTGTGTTTTAGGTAAATCGGAAATGTCACTTTACGGTTTTATTCGCTTAAAAATGAAGCAAACTAACAATTTAAGAAAAATCAAGAGACTTTAGAGCTCTGCTGTCCGTTCTTCGGAGAGTTCCCTCGGTCACCTCTCAGGACCTCCAAGACGGAAAATGTTGGGCTGTGGTCGTGACTCATATATCTTATTCGTCGTCACCACAGGGATATTATATTTAGAATAGTTATAACTATCAAGTATCTAGTTTATACAGCTTGTAAATGTCTTTAAAAACTTGTCTTTTAAAACGTTAAGTACCGAATGTGTAGAACACTTGAAACACTTTCGTGGACACAAAATTTAACGTAATAGATAAAAAAGTAGGAGGTTCTCTTGTGTGTATTTTTAGATTTGTGAGTATTTTTGTTGTTGTTTTATGTTCACCTTAAAACTTTTGACTGGGTGAATCGATTTGGACGATACTTTTTTTATTTAAAATCTGGTACTTCATCTTCACCGCTCCCATTTAAATATGGTTCAGTCCCGACAATGGGATCCATGAGAAAATCTCAACTCTATCCAATTTTACAGGTTGAAGTCGGTTATTTTTCTTTAATGTTAATTGTTATCGTATATTCTAAGTGTTAAAAGTATTTCGTGCCAAAACTATTACTTACATCTTTATACAATATAGATGAACACGTGTTGTAAGTGATAAGAGGACTTATCTCTGACACTTAGGAGTGGACGGTATTATTTCCACACCGGAGGTCTCGATTTATTCCATTTTGATAGATCTTTTCTTAGATCAACCACTAACTTTACATCTAGCTTTAATCTAGCAAAACGGACGGACAAACGACGGTATTATGTGTCCTCCTCTACAACGGCGGTAATCCGACCATGTAGAAAAAAAATACACTTCACGCCTTTGGGTAGGCACGAGGGGTAGGCAGAAGCACTTGCTAAAGCAAGTACCCACGGTTCACTAAGCGTATTTAAACCAACGTGACAGGGGGTGAGCCCATCGCCGTTATAGGGTTCACACACCTTGTGGTGTGCGGGTTTCTTCACGATGTTGTCCTTCACCGTACGAGCGTTGCGTTGCGTACATAGGCTCTGGAAAAGAGTCCCATTGGTACACGTCCAGTAGCCGGACTCGAACCCGGGACCTCCCGGTTACAAGTCAAGTATCCGACCAACTGGACCACAGACGCTCTCACTGGACCACAGATGCTCTCAGACCATGTAGAACCACTGTCCAACTCTAAACAATTCAGATATGTGCAGGTTAAAAAGCAAAGGCTTACAAATATTCACCAATAAATTACCCTACATACTATAGGAAATATATTTAACACAGAGCCGCGTGGCTTATTGTATGTAATATATCGAAGTGTTGTGACAAGTAATAATAAATGTCGGGACATTTTTTTACACACGGTCACCTGACCCCAAACTAGGATACCTTGTACTATGGGTGCCAGAGACTGATATACTTACATAAATACTTTTAAATACATACATACATAGACAAATAAAACACCCAGACGCACACAACAAATGCCTCAGCTCACCACTAAAGCATTATGTCCGTGGCGGAAATCGAACCCGCGACCGTCGTCCTAGAGGCTGATGTCCTGACCATTAGTCCATGCCGGCCGTCAAGTATTAAGTAATCTTCACACTAAACTTATCTTAATGTTAATATTCCCATGACTTTGTTTTTTTATTGATATCTGTACTGCCCTTTCAGTTTTCCTCTCCACCTTGCATACTCTGGCACTCTGTGAAATTGTTTACCTTCAGTGTACAGAGTTGTCATAGGAAGTCTTCACAGAGAAAGTTCATTGTCTATTCATTAATTCAAGTATGTCTAATACTTATATCGGTTCCGAGTAAATCATGGTTAATTAAGTAATTAAATTACTCTATTATATCTATAATAGAGTAATTTTTAGTCGGTTCGATTCCCGGTTGATACTAGCAAAATTTAAAAAATGTTATCATGCATATCATGTTTTGTTTCTTTTTAAAAATAAGTATCCTTTCAATAAAATGAGCTAACTAAAGGATTTAAGGCAGTTCCCCTCCAGGGCCCATAACTTTTTTCCACATGTCCTGTATAGATTAAGTACCTATGTACTTATTTTTTGTTTTTTTTGTAATTTATATTATCCACTAGCTGACCCGGTAAACATTTTTTTGCGAATATAAATGATTAACAGTGTTGCTCTGTTATTGTATGCATATAAACCTTCCTCAAGAATCACTCTGCTAAAGAATATCACATCAAAATTCGCTAACCCTCTATTGCATGAATTATGAAGGTTATAAGATAAAAAGAAATGGTCTGTGGTACGCGCTTTATTAGAGCAGTAATACTGCTTTGAAGAAAAATATATGCATTCAAAACAAAAACATTATCAAAATGAAGAACAATAATTATAGGTATAAATATTTCCTGTTATTCGTGAAATATACATATACGACTATAACCAAGAACTACATGATCACGCGGGAAACGCCTTTGTTTTATACTATGTAATGATTTCAGTTATTAGACAAAACGTATTCCGAAAGAAATCAGAAATATTACCTACAGATAATTTATTTTACAAATACAACTTCACACCTCTACTAGATCGTTGTTTCTCGACCCTCAGCCGGAACAATATTATTGTAAAATTCTATTGAAATCCGTTCTGTAATTTTTGCGTGTAATCCTAAGTTTCTACCGATCAAACATACACGATAAAACATGGTTGACATTAATATCCGTCTACTGGTTGGCTGGTTATCTCGTATTTCATTTGCCTTAACTAAACTTATGTCAAATATGATTAATTGAGAATGTTTGGCCGGTGGAAACGTACGGTAAGAGTAACAAACATCGTAACATGCAAAGTTTCGCGTTTTGAATAAAATCACATACCTACATATGTGATTTTATTTGTACATAGTATAAAACACAGTATAAAACATAGTATAAAACAAAGTCACCTTCTGTCGTTTTCTTTAGTAGATAGAGAAATTCCTGAGGAAGCTTTGTATGTATACCTACTACATGCATACAATAGTAGAGAAACTACTGCTAATAATGAATGTTGGTAAAACATCGTTTGCTGGATCAGCTAGTGCTTGTTAATAAGATTTTTTATTATAACCACGAAACTTTGTTTAAATCAACATTTTTTACTCTTTCATACAAATCTGATCAAATCAAAACATTTTTATTTATTTCGTCGTGTTATTAAATACAGATATACAGTACCTATACATTCATCAACAATCATGTATGATTTTAAAAACAAAAGTAATCATCCCTGGTTCATATCGAAATGTCATGTAGTAAAACAAACATTCATCAACAATCATGTATGATTTTAAAAACAAAAGTAATCATCCCCTGTTCATATCGAATTGTCATGTAGTAAAACAAACTGCGAACAATACTGCATGATACAACTATATACAAGCTTTCATTAAAAAGGCCTATACTGCGTGTAAGTGTAACTGCCCCGAGCGACAATGCGGGGAAAAGCAAAAAAAAAATTTCATCTATGTACGAAATAAACAAATTTTTACCTCAGGGAATGACATTTTGTACGGGGACTGAATTTTTTTTATAATTTCCCCATATCGTCGTTATAGAAAAAGTTGTCCATATTGACGAGCCAAACAATGTTTCTCAATCGTCCTTTTACACGCAGTATATAATTAGGTATTTGACAAACACATAATCACATATACTGCGACAACTCTAAATTCAAAATTCTAAGCAGATAAGTATCTACGTACATAATAATATGTCGAAATACGAAGAAAAGATGGTAAGTAATTCTAATTCAGTGCATACGTAACATTGTATGTACCTACGTCGTTGAATACAACCGTAGTTGTATCTCACACGAAATTGTAGCGATTATTGTTTAATTTCGCGAAATGTGTGTCAGTCCATTGTAAAGGAAAATCGCTGTGGGTAAAGTACCTACTATAAGCGTGTAAAGCCGGCATCGTTTAACAGTCTCGTGGAGATTCAAAGTCACACTCGAAAGTCGATTTATGTTTTATTTTTATGACGTGCTACGGGCGGGATGTGTCCGCGCAAGGGTTAATCTATTTTAGACGGTTGTTGTGAACCAGTTTAACCTTTACATCGTATTGTAGAACACAAGTGACCCAATACAAAATGTGTAATTCTATGATTTTTAATCATATGACAAAGTCAATTAAACTTCAAATTCCAAAGCGACATATTTCGTCGGGTTACTTTTTAATTGTGTAATAATTATCTAATAGGACTTTAGCGATAGGTTAGAAACGTCAGCTCCGTTAGGTTAGTCCTCCTCCCCCCTTTATGGGTCACCGCCCTACTTGCGACACGGAGGTCATCGTGGGGGTTTAGTCGGAAAGAGTCCGACACTACCCCGTTGTGCTGTTCCCAGGGCGGCGGGGTGTCCATGAGGACTCGCCCACGTAAAAAAAAGGGTTGGTCCTCCTTGCAATTGTCCGTGGCGCTCAATCAAATTGCTTTCTAGAATCCTGGATCGATCTAAGTATCATATGGTGTCAGATATGGGGAATGTCCTGAAATATTATGTATATTATGCATATTCCAGGACATACATTTCACGCCTGTGCCCCAGAAGGGTAGGCAGACATTATAGATCTCCAATTGTCACGGTCCCGACATACTCACTTCGTTTCATCTACATTGATACATCTTTTCATACATGATCTTCGAATAGTATATTATTTACAGTAAATCTCTATAATAATCTAACCCGAAGTACAAGCAAGTACAAGCAAGTTGGGCGAAAATTAATAGAATATAATGTGAAATATTATAAATGTTCAGTAACAATGTTTAGAAAATAATATATTTGTCGGTGAATTAACCGAATGTAATTGAAGTCAATATTGGATGCTAGTGGACGCTCCGCGATTTAATTCGTGTAGTTCAGTTCAAACTATAACATCCTCTATATTGCGCCACATCCTACAGGGTTTGGATAAAAAGTATCCTTTGTCCATCTCCTGGTTTTAAGCTACTTCCCGACCAATTATCAACCAAATTGGTTCAGCCGTTCTTGATTTATAAATAAAAAAACTAACACTGTCTTTTAATCTATAGTGATCTTATCTAGTAATATATATATACAACTTACTAGATTATGGTCGGAACATCAATATCTTAAAATGGAGCAGAAAAATTATACATGAGCCTATAAAAATAACCGAGGCATAATATTTTACGAACGGTTACTAAAGAGTATAGCGTCGTTATAACACTATATTAATTATTTACAGATACTTAAAAGGTACTTAAACGATGTTTAGTTTGATTGTATACTAGCTGCCCCGCTTGGTGTTACTCATCTTTATTTCGACCCCGTGGGAACTTCGAGATACTAAACTAATGGAAATAAACATTTTTGATTGATTGGATATAAATCGGCAAGCAAACAAACAATCAAATCTTTCCACTTTATAATATTAGTATAGATTGAAAAAAGCATGGATGTCCGTTAGTTACCTATTTGTATGAAACGAATTGTGTGTAGTAGACGGACAGGTAATTAATTATCGTTAACTATGTCGTACTTTTAGAGCGAAAGTGACTCATTAGAGATTATGTCAACAAAAGCGCGCCGTTCTGGTTAATTTTCAAACCATAATGTTGCATATTATTATGCATTATTTTATTATTATTACTAGCTGACCCGGCAAAAGTTGTTTTGTCAATACCTATATACAGAAGAATGTTTCTTTGCTATTCATTGCATGTATTATACATATATACACTCTAAAACCCGTTGGGAATTTTAAAAGATCTAAGCATTCATAGGGACAGACAGCAAAGCAGACAAGCAAAAAAAAACAAAGTGGCCTCCCACTTTGTTTTTTACAATATTAGCTGGCCTGGCAAACGTTGTTTTGCCAGTGTACGTAATTAACAACTTTTCTTTGCTATTATTTGCATGTATTATACATTATAAACCATCCTAAAGAATCATCTAGCTACAAAATAAAACCACAACAAAATCCGTTGCATAGTGTAATCCTTAATCAGACAATATTAGTTGTTTTTCTGATGGATTTTAACTCTATTGACGTTTGGCTTAGTACCGCAGAACCCCGGGTGATTTTTATCATAAAATCTAGCTTTAGAGTGTGTTTTAATGTGAATTTACTGTTTAAGGTTTATAGGCATGTGTCCAGTTGTGTTACATACGTGATTATTCTCTGATATCTTCTCTGAAATCTTTAGATAATTCCATTGAAGACATTCAATAAGGTTCAAAGTATGTTTTGGTCAAGTGGGAATATACTAGCCTTTTTTTGGTATTGGTTAGCCTTAACTCTAAGTCTTCGTATAAACGTAAGTCATAAGATTTTAGTACTTATACCCTGGCAAATCTAACACTTCCCTTTTGACAGCTGTTACCTGCATATATTTCGGAGACTTGACAATCAATACCAATACACATGTATGCAGTGGACATCTGTTAAAAGGGAATTGTTAGATTTGCCAGAATAAATAAAAAAATGGACAATACCGTTAAGACGCTTAAAAACTCCTTTGCGCTCCATGTCGCGTGGCTTGGCACCTGTATTACTATATTAGTGAATAATAACGACGAATACTACTACTACTAACTAGAAACAATAACATTTTCATGCATTTCCGTACCAAGACTTAGCGTCATGCTTTGGAAACAAAATCCTAAGATCATAATTTACTGCAACACTACTTTGCTACAACAACGCGATATCTTAAAATGTGACACTGTTGAAATAACAATCTTATTACTATTGCCAAGGATTCTTTTCACAATAACAAAATATTGTAAAATATCGCGTTGTTGTAGAAAATGAGCGAATTTTTAAAAGCTATGATATAAGCTATGATTTATATAAATTACAGATCATACATATTTCAGGCATAGACGCAAATGAGGTGTTTTTTTTCGCTATGCGACGCTCATACTGTGTTGGAAAACTGCTATATACACACTTCACGCCTTTTAGTCCCATAGCGGGGTAGGCAGAGGCACTTGTTAAGCAAATGCCCACAGTTCACCAAGCATATTTAACCTAACGTGACAGGTGGTGAGCCCATCGCCGTTATAGGGTTCACATAGCTTGTGGGGTGCGGGTTTCGGGGAAAACTACTATGCTTTAATTAATGTCGTAATGATTGTTTTACATAAAAGTTAAGAACTTTGATAGCAATGCTTATCATACAAACAGATTCCCACGCGACCAGCGATTTGAGGGGCTACAATAAAAGCGACAATTGTCTATTACAATGACTTTTCTATATCCATCGTGTGACTTTCCTTTGATAATTTTCATTAATTTAGTTCCGGTTCCACATTGTACTTACTAAAAAGTCTAATTAAATATTTTTACCACGTATATCGACGCGACAAAATAAACAAAGACAAGCATCAAATAATCCTAGCAAAAATATTTAAATAATGGCCTTGCGCTTTTATTCCTTGTTATAAAAACTATCCGTTTAAAGTTAAGTTTAGCTTATCAAACAGTAGTTGATCCGGCAATCGTTGTTTTGCCAATATACCTACATTATTACCAGTGTTCTTCAGCTTTTATATGCATGTATAGATATAAACCTTCCTCAAGAATCACTCTATCTACCAAAGAATACCGCATCAAAATCCGTTGCGTATATATACCTATATTGGGACAGACAGCAGGATGCGACTTTGTTTTATACTGTGTATTGATTGATAGTGTAGAGCACAAAAGGCGCTTGATAAGAATGTTTATATACACAGGCGATGAGTCCTAAAATAAAAATGTTTAACTGTTCATTATCCGCATTTATCGAAAAATGCACCAGTTAACAGTACAATAGTACACCAAGCCCATTGTCGCGTTAACGAAACAGACCGACCAAATGTAAACGATAATTTAAAAAGGAAAAAGAAGCGGAGTCAACCATTAGTAGCCCGCCAATACATTATTTTAAAATTCCCCTCGATTTATCGGATTTGCCATCAACATATCTTGACTTTCTTATCATGGGAGCACTTTGGAACAAAAAAACATGAAAATCGGTTCGTAAAAACGGAGTTATTCGCAAACAAACATATAAAGCATATACCTACAGTCGAATTAAGAAATACTCCTTATTTCAAGTAGCTTAATAAACAGACGCCATTATAGTTGTCCTGGCAGCTATTGCTACAGTCCGACAAGGGTATTTTCATGATCATAATCGTTTATTTGCTTTTGACGCCTGAGTACTGAATTCTCAATGTGATTTATCTTATATATTTCACCCTATCTTAGTTTGTTTTACGTGCTTTTATCTGCATCTATGCATGGAGCATTATGTACCTGAGATTCGATTGACTGACATTATGTATTGGGGCCCGATACTGAAGAATGTATTTTTTTAAACGTTTTGAACAAGCGTTTGACTACCATCTTGTCTGATGTTAAGCAGTGATGTGGTCTACGATCGAGCACACTTGTCCAATGTCCTCTGAGTGCCCAGAAACCGATGTTTCATGGTGAGCTTTGCACGTTAATGTTTATTTAAACTCTTCTACATCAATACACATGCCGTCTCCCAAGACATGATAACAATAGAAATTCCATTGTCTTAACTTGAATGTCTACGAGAGTGATAATCAAATACTAATAACAATTATTGTCCAGTCTTAAACTAGCTGCAGATTTTTTGATTCGTAAGGACCTTGTTTATTATTACGAGATTAACATTAAATATCTCTGTGATTAGTGACAATATTTTCATAAATCACACTGGTTTAATTTTCAGTTTTCCATCAGTGAATTTTAATATTACATATTTAAGTAGGTTACAAAGTGCAATCAGGTAGATAATACTCTCCTAAGTTTTAATGTATGAAACGCAAAACAAAAAAAGTATTCACTTCGGAACACAATCGAATTTGACCATCACAGATAGAAATCTTAGTTCAATAATTTACAATAATATAATACAAACTATATGTACAGTAAGTAACAGCAAACGTACACAATATTTTATATAAACCACAATAATACTTGATGATGAATAAGTAAGTATTTACTTTATCAGTGTATTTTTGAACGTCGGCAGATGGTAGGGGATGTGAAACGTTCACTTTTCATATATAAAGGTGAGCCTGTGTGTGAGAGGGCACAGATCAAACGGTTCGCTCGCTTGTACCGGCGGACCACAGCTTAAGGACGCAGAGATCGTCCCCCCACGCATCATGGCTTCCCGTTTAGCCGTGAGTATTACACCTGTTAGGTAACACACTAGTGCAACAGCCACGCGACCGGGATTTTGACTCAAGAGTAAAGCAAGCCTTGACAGACAGCCGTGAATTGGTTCAGAGTTCGAGACGAGCTTCCTCTGTTTTTTTTTAGAAGCTTCAGTCAATGGTCAGATTGGAACTTATAACTTTACGGGCCGGTCTTAGAAGATGGGTTAAAAGTGAAAAAATAAGCTGATCTTTCATCTCAGAATTAGATTCTCGGGAAATGTTGTATCTATACGCTAGTTGCAATTTTCGCCCAAAAATGCTCATCCATCACGTGTGCATTTAAGTAACGCTCGATTCTTTTTTTTTTAAAGAATTTGGGTCATAGATTGTTTCTACAGATTAGTGCAATATTTTTTTATGTGACACTACTTTCGTATAAATATTCCGTGCATCCGCAATCAACGTTTCGTTTCGTGACTGATTCAGTGGTCCAATAAAAAACGGTGTAATTAATTACTAACAGTGACGCAAATACAATAACCGCAGTCGTTAGTTAAGATCACCCCGGGGCACATACATACTATTACATCGATCACGACGCGATAAGAAATCAACAGGCTATCAGAATCTATTACGTGAAATAAAACTACTTTGATTATTTCCGATTTTTTGCACGCTGAATGTCATGTTTCGCATGATATTATTATATTTTATGTAATGCATTCGGCATGTGGGTTGTGCCGGGGTCGCAGGTTACGTGAGGCGAGTCGTCTTGAGCCAATCTAATTTAATCTGTCGGTGTGACCGCGGCCCATTGTTGCACATTACACGAGCGCTTGCGTCACCGGGCGCTGCACTCGACACTATCTGCACATCCACAACTTGCTCCGACCACTTTCAATTTATACGTATATATATACACTTACTTGCTCTTGTACAAACGCCATCAGCACTCTCGATTTACTCGGGTACATCTAGATTTAGCTGATACGTAGGTATAGCCTTATACCTGATACCTTTTGTAATTATTTCAGCTGAGCTGTTTCCTTCTGGCTAGCATTGGCGCCTGCTACGCGACTTTTGGCCCTAAACAGTTAGTACCTATTCATAATTTGTGATTTTTTTACGACCGATTCGGATGAGTGGTTGTCTCCTGCAGACCTGGACGGGTTCGATTCCCGCTGCTAGCACATTGTTTTGATGAGCTTCAAATCATGAGTTGAGGCATTTGCGATGTGCTGATTTGACAAAAAAAGCCTTGGAGGTTTGCTTGTTACTACTTTGTTATTCCTTCCTGGGGATACAGTAGTTATTGGGTGAATGGTTGAATAGCTATTAACTTTTTAGCAAACATATTATGCCTTTTCTACACTTTGGTTTACTATGTAACCGCGGAATGTGCGTGTTTAGTGACAAATCCTATTATGATTAAATGCCTCACGAGACGTTTGTGGAACCGCAAAAACTTCTTCGAATGGAGTGATTTGACTGGAAATTTCTTTGAGCCGTTCCCACACCGCGATGTTAAATGGTGAAAATGGATCCATTGTGTGTTTACTACCTGATACGCGAGTACCTTTCCCCCCAACTGTCACGATTTGTTTGCTATGCGACGTATTTTTTTAATTATAGTATTACCGCTATTAATTTTTTGTCTTTGAAAATTAGTGTGCGAAAGTTTTGATTCTTCGAAATAAGAGTAGGATATTTCACGATGTGTTTGTTATATAGCGTGTTATTTTCTTTTCAGTGTACATATAAAGATACATCTTCCACCACCTGAAGAACATCATAGTAAAGAGGTGATTGTACATGAGGACCATGGTCACGGCGGCGGCGGAGGCGGCTACGGAGGAGGCGGTGGAGGCTTCGGAGGCGGCCACGGGGGCGGCCACGGGGGAGGCCACGGGGGCGGACACGGCGGGGGTTTCGCTGAACATCTACACGGTGGTTTCGCTGATCATTTGAATGGCTACGGCGGCGGACATGACCACGGCCACGGCGGCGGCGGCGGCGGATACGGCGGCGGTGGACATGACGACCACGGTCACGGCGGCGGCGGTGGATTCGGAGGTGGTGGACATGATGACCACGGTCACGGCGGCGGCGCGCGGTGGTGGATACGGCGCGGTGGACACGATGACCACGGTCACGGCGGCGGCGGCGGCGGATACGGCGGCGGTGGACACGATGACCACGGTCACGGCGGCGGCGGCGGCGGCGGATACGGTGGCGGTGGACACGATGATCATGGACATGGAGGCGGCTTCGGAGGTGGCTTCGGAGGTGGCTTCGGAGGTGGTCACGGTGGAGACTTCGGAGGCGGCCATGGCGGTGACTTTGGTGGCGGTCATGGTGGAGACTTCGGTGGTGGCTTCGGAGGAGGTCATGGAGGAGGCTTCGGCGGATATGGCGGTGGCCATGACGACCATCACGGCGGTGGCGGTGGAGGCTTCGGAGGCGGCCACGGTGGCGGACACGGTGACCACGGACATGGCGGAGGCTTCGACGGCGGCTTTGGAGGTGGTTACGGAGGAGGCCATGGGGGCGGAGGCCATGGCGGCGGAGGCCATGACGACCACGGCCACGGAGGCGGTGGATTTGACGGAGGATTCGGAGGCGGCCATGGAGGTGGTGGCGGACACGACGATCACGGTCATGGCGGTTCCGGGGGCTTCGGCGGTGGCTACGGAGGAGGTCACGATGACCATCATGGAGGCGGTGGCGGCGGATTTGGAGGCGGCCACGGTTTCTCGTCAGGCGGCCACGACAGTTACAGCGGAGGTGGTGGTGGACACGGATTCTCTTCCGGGGGCCACGACAGCTATAGCGGCGGCGGCGGCGGCGGTGGTCATGGATTCTCTTCGGGCGGAGGCGGCGGCCATGGTTTCGGTTCATCCGGCGGCGGACATGACAGTTACAGTGTTGGAGGACACGGCGGCGGTGGTGACTCCTATAGCTTCGGAGGAGGCCATGGTGGTGGTCACGGCGGCGGTCTTGGTGGCTTCGGCGGTGGCTACGACAGTTACAGTGCGGGCGGCCACGGAGGCGGCGGTGGAGGCCACGGCGGCGGCCACGGTGGTCACGGCGGCGGTTTCGGCGGCAGCGGCCACGGGGGTGATAGCTACAGCGGTGGCGGCGGGGGCCACGGAGGATTTGGCTTCTCCAGCTCGGGCTCTGGCCACGGAGGCGGCGGTCACGGCGGGGACAGTTACACTAGCGCTATAAGTGCCGGCCACGGTGGAGGACCATACCACAAGAAGTGAGCGCCACACACAAACATTGTGATTGAGTACAACTTGCCTAAGTCATGAAAGTCCACTGCAGTACGTAGCCGTATCTACTTGCCAAGTATTTCAAATGAAACAGTGGACCGTTGTTAATTAGTTGTTTTGTAAATATGTTATTAGTGTATTAAGATGCCTACATATAGTTACGTTTTAGTAAATAATATTTAATATGTTACGTATGTGTTTTATGTTTCAACCATATAACAAAACAATAAGGTATAATGCAGGGATCGTCCCATAGTAAATGCATTTAAGATGAGCATACTGCTCTAGTGATATAGCATTATGCACAAAGCTAGTAGTTGGAAAAAAATATGGTTACATTTATTAACCATATTTTTTTTGCTGTCCTGTGTAACTGAAAAGGTTAAAGCGTTTATACAGGGACAAGTTCTGTAATATTACATTTTTAGTAAGACATTAAATAAAAATGTAGGTAGGCCAACTTGGGGTGCTAGAAAGATTTCTTGACCACGCTTTAGAAATACAAAGCGGTAATTTTCAAAACTATTCGGTACAAGTCTAGAAGACTATACAGAAACACTATTTATGTTAATCCATGCATATATCGAGCAGACTTCCTGTTTTTGCATATAGGTAACTTGTGGCTTCGTAATAAGTATGCGTCAGCGAGGATACGATTATATCCTAGCTAGAAGCTTTCTCTGCATTATGTGTGACAAAATCACGAAACAACTTTCATTATTCCGCAGTGTTGTTTCTTGCACAATGAATTAACTTCTTGAGTATCTTACTCTACTCCTTTAGAACGGAAGATTCTGTACAATTTTGATTATGAAATGTTGAAGTGAAATTAGTGAACAATTGTTTTGCTAAATGACTCTTTTATTGTTTTAGTTTGTTCATTGTCCGCTAATAGTGTAGTGTCATAATCGGAAAGTAGGAAGGAGCTTTCATACTCCGCAGAATGCTATTACGTCAGGCATTATCTTCTAAATATTAATATAACTATTCCGGCAAACGTTGTTAGGTAAGCAAAAATAATTAACAAATAATTAGAAAACAATATACAAGAACGGATACAAAAGCTATATCCAAAATAGATATTTTATTCGCAAAATTTCATAAAAATCGGTCAAGTTGTTTCAGAAATGTGTGTTATAATATAACATTTTCTTGTATACTGGTATGTAATATATTCATTTATTGGGATAATAACATTGGCTGGCTTCTTCAGAGAACTTTTGGCCACACACAACGACGTTCATGTGGACGTGTCCTACTAATATTATAAATGCGAAAGTTTGGATGGACGTATGGATGATAAGATGTTTCTCCTTCTCTAATGCAAAAAGTACAGTTAGTAGTAGTAAAGTTGGACTGATTTTGATGAAACTTGGCAGCATTGTAGCTTATAAACTAGAATAACATATGTTATAATGTATATTAGTAAAACAACGTTTGCCGGGTCAGCTAGCGATAACTATAATAAACTTCTAGAGTACCGATTGGGATTACATAGGATATTACCTTCTAAGAGCTTTAAAGCAGGAACCAACAAGTTTGCATGATTACGAAAGCACTGAGCAATCATATGGTGTTAGGTAATTTAACAAATACTGGCAGAGTCTCGCCATTTTACTCACGCTTTATTCCTCTTTCGTTATTAATTTGGGGATAAAATATACTGTATCCACATAGGTCTACAGCTACCGTAGACTTGAGCTTAAAAGCATATTTCAAACTCGCCCTTTTTACTATTGTTCAGGGAGAATGTGCGTTAAAAAAATCTAAATCCGTCCAATACTTTTTGGGCAAACGAGTTCTCGAGTGGAGACCGCGTCTCGGCACAGGGAGTGTAGGACGCCCTCAGGCAAGGTGGACTGATGATATACGCAAGATGGATGGCAGAACCTGGATTCGAGAAGCCGAAAACAGATCACAGAGGCGTGCATTTGGAGAGGCCTATATCCAGCAGTGGACATGTATGGGCTGATGATGATGATGACTTTTTTAAGTTCATTTGTAACATCTTTCGCCTGAGCCGTTTGGCGACGGCGAATGCAATGCATGTGTCGTGAGAGGCGGCCGAGGGACTCCAGAGGGCGGGCAGTAATCGACAACCGACTTGCCAAGCGTGGCGATTACTGGCATTTGGTCAAGGAAATCGTTGGGGCAGGCCCTGGTCCAGCAGTGGACGTCATGTGGATGATGATGATGATCTTTCGTCTTGTTATCAATAGTACTGACAAGTTGCCGGCCATAAAGCCTACATATTTTATGTGTTATTTAGTTCTGACGTATAACCAAATGATTGTAACGTTTAATTAAAATACTTTTGTTGTTGGTTACTACTAAGTGGAAAGTAAGTATACCTATTGACTTTGAAACCGAACTTTTTGACCGAAATATACCGAGTCGAACCGTAGAAAAAAAAACAATTGTAAGCTAAAGCTTATCTTTGAATGAAAAAAAAATGCTTATTATTTATATATATTTTTATATTTTTTTATTCAAGATTAACAATTGTACACATGGCATGATAGGTTATGAACAAAAAAAAAATATCTTTCTTAGGTTAAACATCCAGTACTTATTATAGTTACTTTGTGCATACATATATCCAATGTTAAATTGTAGGTACTTGTTGTCATTTATTTTCGTGTTTGTTGTAGAAGTAAATTAAATTATTTATTAGTACATTAACAGAGTTATGTCTTGGCGTTATAGCCGATACAAACATTTGAATTAATTTAAGTTTGAAAGTTTACATACCTGAAAAGCGCTATTTTGCAATCGTACAATAATTATTTAGGTATTTTGAATAACTTTTCGTCTTGTTCAATTACCTACGTCGGTAAGTATTTACCAGTTCAAGACGTAATATACAACAGCTTCCAATAAACAGCGTGAAGGGCAACAGAAAGCTTTATTGAAGATGAGTTAGCTGTTTATCATTGAACTCTTACAAAAATAATGGTAACTAGGTTAGTAGCATACGGGTTTCGGCTTTACTAATCCAAAAGCTACTATAGCGTTACTTAATACTTTTCGTATTCACTGTACATATGTAATGTACGTATGCGTAAGTACACGTAAGCGGCGAAATGTATGGATGTGGGAATGACGAAAGAGATTTGCCAGGACCGTGACAGGTTCGGAGCAACGAGCCTACCACACTGGAAATACACACATCAAAAGTGTCTAGGAATCAAGAACATTTTTAGCTCTAAAAAAAATCTAATTTATTTGAATCAAATCTAATCTTCTGGATTGGTCTCCTACCTAATTCCCCATGCCTGTATCTGACTTATCATCACATTTTGAATAAATTATGAATGAATTCAGTTTTTGTAAAATATATTCTTGATTGCAATCTTCTAAAATGTACTTGATACCTAGATACTTTTGATGTGTATAGAACGTGACTACAATAAACAGTATATCATCATTAGCTACATAACGTCCACTGTTGGAAGAGAGTCTCCCCGAATGATTTCCATAATTTGGGCGTAAATACCAATAATCACCACGCCTGGCAAGTGAGTTGGCGATCGCAGTGGTGTTGTGAATTAACTCACAGAGAGTTGATGCCCGTTCTCTGGAGAATTCCTTTGATATTATTTTTGTGATTTTTAAGTATTAATTACTGAATTCATCAGGATGAAACGGAACAGATGTGTACAACAGGACGGGTACAAGTGTAGCTCTAAGGTCTATTGTCTCTACCTCACTCTCGGATGAAAGCTATGTATGAGTACTTGAAGTTTTTTTAGAAATTCTATTGCCGGAACGAATCCTTAATCATGGCATAAAATTATACTACGTGTAGTGTTTAATTCTTATTAATAACAATATTTAAAAAACACAAAAGAATGCGTAAGTTACATCGTGTGTAACTATTAGCAAGGATGTAAGTGAACGTGGCACAAATGGCGCATTACATGAAAACATCCATCTACCTACGTGGAAACGATTAGGAGCAAAAGTTCACTCGGTTCAGGAAGAGTCGAGCGCTCGGCGCAGTCTCATCTAGTCTGACGTAACGCGCCCTTCGCTCTGGAGATCGTGGCCAATCGTTATGTAAGCCTGCCCATCACTACGCTTGTGTAATGCCATTATGTTAACATAGGATGGGAACGCGAATGTCTTCCTTTCCTGCAGCGAAGCAATTAGAGATCTCTCGGACACACTTGCGCTTGCGCATGCTGTGGGTTATGCCGCGTGGACAACTGTTTGTATGTGTGGAAGTTACCAGGAAAATTAGGTGTATACATTTTAGACAATTAAAGGTTTTAAGAAGGATAGTATTTAAACGTGCATCAAAAAA
>SJJU01004042.1:0-11094 GCA_012932125.1 Conopomorpha cramerella | reverse complement strand
GAAAGGGGTATGTCAGGACCGTGACAAAAGGAGATCTGTAGTCTCTGCCTACCCCTCTGGGAGACAGGCGTGAAGTGTATGTATGTATGTATGTGTACTTATTTGTGTAGATTTAATGGAATTTTATTTTTTTCCAAAAGTTTATGTTTTGTAATTAAAACTATGGATTCTTTAACATGAATGATTTAATTTTAACATGTTATTAGTAAATTCCCGTACTTAAGTCGGAATATGAAAAACTGTGGCTTAGGCCACTTTAGCGTTGACTGCCTCAATTAGACTTGCAATGTTTTAACATTCAAAATAACATCGCCATGATGAAAGAATAAAAAAAAATACATAGAATACTAGAGCAACTTAACCTTGAAGTTCGGCACTGTACGCCTTTTGTTACCCTACTTATAATCTAGCATTAATTCCATGACGATGTAGCCGAAACGTATACCGCCCTCTCAACCATCCCTCATCATAACGAGAGGGACGGCAAGATAGAGAACATATAAAACGCTATGTTTACAAAAAGGCTAGAATCGCTCAACAAAATGAGGGTAGAAGCGAGGAATCACTAAAGTTTCTTTTCATAGCAACCAGCTCGCAATTAGTTGCGGTTATACTTTTTTTTTTATTCATTGTTGACGATTCTAGCCATTATATTAATGACAGTGCAAATGATACGCCGTCAGTGAACAGCGGAGCACGGATCAACAATGGCCTGTAGGCGTAACACGGGCTAGACAAGAGCCGTTTAGGTACATTACTTACCTCCATAAATCTCAGTGGCGTGCACACCATAGAAAAACCTACCTTAGTATTTTGGCACCCGACCTATTAATAGAGTTGTTGCTAGATCTTTTTTTGTTGTACCCACGACATAGGCTAACGAAGGTCCTGTGTTTTGTGGGTGAGTAGATATTGGTATCTATATTTCGTAAAGACAAGTTACCTATACATACGTAGATGTCAATCCTTGGTAATTACTGCCTACCTTGTCGTAGTGCACGCTACTGATAAATCTAGATAACTTCGAGTTAAGGATGATTGTTTTTTTTTTTTATAAATAGGAAATGTTAATTTAGGGTAAGCTGTTTGGTGACGGCGAATAGAATACATGGCGTGTTGCTACCAGTCCAACTTTTCCCGTCATGGGGGTCGTAAGAGGCGACCGAAGGAACTCTCCAGAGGACGGGTCATCACTGCGATCGATCGCCAACCCACCTGCCAATCGTTACGATTATTGGCATTTCCCCCGAAATTATCATGAAACTTATTTGGGGAGGCCCTCGTCCAGCAGTGGACGGCATATCGATGATGATTCGATTGAATTTAGGATCAGTACTAGACGAAAACGGTTGGGCGTTGATGAGTCAGTAATGAATGAATCAGTCTGAGTTTTATATACACACATCAAGTCTCTAGAGATCAAGTACATTTTAGAAGATTGTAATCAACAATATATTTTACAGAAACTGAATTCATTCATAACTTATTCAAAATGTGGTGATAAGTCATTGATACAGGCTTGAGGAATTAGCTAGGAGACCAATCCAGAAGATTAGATTTGATTTAAATATATTAGTTATTTTTTTAGAGCTAAAAATGTTCTTGACCTCTAGACACTTTTGATGTGTTGAAAAACGTTTCTAAGACCATTACTCGGGGTCTTTTTACACTCTGTATAGGTTTATAGGTATTTCGACCTCTGACTGAATGAATAAAATGTGTGTACTTTTTCATTAAATTAATACAGTAGGTACCTACTGATAATAAAATCAATGCAGTTTAAGATACTTTTTTATTATAGAAAATCACGTGTAGGCGCAAGTAGGTAAGCCAACAAAGCATACTATACACTAATAAAAACATGCTCTTACAATAAAGGCGACTGCTGCCTAACACAGAAGAATTACTGGCACGTAGAAATCTTCTGTTTTACTTCTGTTCCTCTATATTCTTTGACGTCTTCATTCACCGCCACACATAATATGACGGCTGATAATAATATGTTTGGTACATCAACAACATGTCTGGGGATTCTTCTGTTATTTTCCTTTCAGTTCTCTTCTCTTTATCATAGTTATCCTCTGGAGGTGACAAATATGACCTTCTTATATACTTTCTTTTTTTGTGCCTCTTAGCGTCGGCTCCAAGAAGTATTAAGAGAACAACAAAGAGTATGTACACTTGTTTCAAACTTAGAACGGACATTTTTTAAAGTAATAATGATGGTATTTTAACAATATATCTCAGAGAAGTAGCTTCTTGAAGTTTCTTGTCCATTGCTTCTTGTAATTTAATTGCAACGCTTAGGCCAGCAATCTACGTCGACTTTTAGCAAATCATATACTGCGTGTAAAAGGAGCCATGGAGGAGCAATGGTCTTGGAAACGTTGTTGGGCTCGTCAATATGAACTACTTTTACTATGGCGACAATGCGGGGAAACGCAAAATTCTGTATGGAGATGGAAAAAAAATATTTCCCTACAGTTTCCCCATAATTAAAGTTGTTCATATTGACGAGCCCAACAATGTTTCTAAGACTATTGCTCGAGGTAATTTTACATTCTGTACCTCTATACAATACGACATATGTACCTACCAGAAAGTTTTTGCAAACAGATTTTAAATCTCGTAATAGTCCACGAACAAAAATTAACTGATTACTTTTCAAATATTAGTTAACGCCTATGTTAAACGTGTTAAAAATATTAATAATACACTTTTCACACACTTTTACAAGAATAAGGTACAATAATAGCACAATATCAAATACAAATTCCAATACTGTTTCTAGCGGTTTCCTCACTAGACTGGAGGCTTGTGTCGAGGAAAACCACTACAAAAATATGTTTTAAAAACATGAATATCATTTAAAATAATAAATGTCATTTAGCGGTAAAAAATGACTTAAACAAACAGCAAAAACATTGCTCCTTTGAAAACAATTCTGAACATTACGTAGGTTAACTATAGTCACAGAAACAATACAAGAGTTAATAAATTAAATCAACCTCAGTAAGGTAAAAAGTACACGTACAAACGCACAGTTTAATGGCATATCGAATTGTGTTTCGTAACCGATAACAAAAAGTAAATAAAAGAAAGAAATTCCGGTACATTTTTTTTTTTTGCCAACTTCTAAACAGATTGCGTGATTTATTTTCTACTTGTTGGTTTTATTTTAGACTAGCTGTCCCGGCAAACTTGTTTTACCATAGAAAGTCGCCTTTGTGCCTCGTTTATTGGATGAAATATACCTACCTTTAAACCTTCCCTGGCCTTCCGCGAATAATTCAAGACCAAAATAAGCCAAATCGATCAAGCCGTTCTCGAGTTTTAGCGAGACTAACGAACAGCAATTCATGTTTAGGGTTCCGCACCTCAAAAGGAAAAAACCGAACCCTTATAGGATCACTTTGTTGTCCGACTGTATGTATGTCAAGACCCTTTATCTCAAGAACGCGTGGACATATCAAGCTGAAATTCACATGAAATACTCAGGTCTATTGTCCCTTTAAGCTGTGAAAATATCAAACTTCTAAGTTAACGCGATCAAAATATACAGCAGTTTATACCGACACCTTAGACGAATTTCCGTCACACGCTAGGGAATCAAAACCTACAGGGTACTTCCCGTGAACTCAGAATCTTGAATTTCTTTGAATTCGGCACGAAGCAACGGTATATTGTATAGATAAAGGAAAAATTGCGAAAATGATAAATTGTAAACCGCTACGTTTGTACGGCGGAACCCTCGGTGCGCGAGTCCGGCTCACACTTGGCCGGTTTTTTTTTTATTATAAGACTAGCTAGTCTAAAATCCCGGCAAAAGTTCTTTTGCTACATCACACATCATTAACAGTGTTTCGCTGCTATTACATGCATGTATTATAACATAAAAACCTTCCTCAAGAATCACTTTGTCTTCTAAAGAAAACCGCATTGCGTATTTTGTTAAAGATCTAAGCATACATAGAGACATACAGCGGGAGGCTTAATATGTACATACATACATACATACACTTCACGCCTGTCTCACAGAGGGGTAGGCAGAGACTACAGATCTCCATTTGTCACGATCCTGACATACCCCTTTCGCTTCATCTACATTCATACATCTTTCATACACGACCTCCGGTTTCGAGTACTTTTCACGCCACCTTCGGTCAGGACATCACCAATCTGGTCTTTATATGTCCTTCTGGGACGACCTCTACTCACCCGGCCCATTACATTACCCATATAAATCTCTTTCGTCAATCGACTTTCATCCATTCTCTCCATATGCCCAAACCACCGAACCATGCCCTTTTCAATCTTGGTCACTACGTCTTCCTTCAAACCGCAACTTTCCCTTATCACACTAATCCTTATCCTGTCATTCAATGTCACGCCTTTCATGCTCCGCAATGACCGCATTTCTACGGCATTGACCTTACTTTTATGCTTCTTCTGCCATACCCAACTTTCACTCCCGTACATTAAGGTAGGTGCCAGTACAGCGTCATGGACAGCCAATCTTGCCTTTTTCGACATGAATTGGCTCTCCATAACACTGCGAAGGCACCGTTAACCTTATTACCCGCACTCACTCTTCTTTCAATATCTTTGTCAAACTTTCCATCACTTGTAAATAGAGATCCCAAATATACAAACTCATCCACTTGTTCAACTTTCTCACCATCAATCATGCACTCACAAACTGTCCTTTCATTATTTTCGACTACCATTACTTGTATAATGCTTAATATGTATTGATATATTGAACCCATGAAAAATAATAAAGGTGCTATTCCGCGAGCTGCCGATTGGAACAGCCGACAGCAAAGCCTGTTAACGACTGAAGACGCGACGAGGACGCGAGGAGGTATCCGTAATGTATGCATTCAAGGAGGAATCATGTATCATGAACCGAGAACACTTGGGGGAGGGGATTAAATTTATTTAATTTTCCTAAAAGGAGGATATCAATTCGATTGGTTATTTTTTTTGTTACACGACTGCTTCGCCAATCAATTACGAATTTTGTTATTTTTCTTTTTAATGTTACCGAGGCATCAGCCATACAATCCCGGAATCTTTACGACGAAGCGTAAAGGAAAATTTGTTTTAGTCCAAAAGTGGTCTTTCAGTTTTGATGGCGTTTCCCGTGTAGGTAACTAGATGTAGATGATACAGGGCGTCTATTGTGTGTGTATTACTACTGCGTGCACTAAACATATATTAAACTTATCTTCTAACACGACACACACAGTACAGTACACTGTAACATTCATATGAATTTCATCCTTAGATCATTTTTTTGACCGAGCGTACTTTAGATAAATAAGCAAAGAAACGCCTGATGTTCTTTACAAGCAATATTGATTAAGTCATAATGTTTATGCCAGTGTGGTACACATTGTAGGCTGTGAAAGAAAAAAATGTTTTAAAACACAGCGAACAAGCGTTTGACCACCATCCTACCTAATGTTAACCCCACGGTTCACCAAGCGTATTTAACCCAACGTGACAGGGGGTGAGCCCATCGCCGTTATAGGATTCACGCACCTTGTGGTTTGCGGGTTTCATCACGATGTTGTCCTTCACCGTATGAGCGTTGCGTACATAGATTCTGAAAAAGAGTCCATTGGTACACGTCCAGTAGCCGGACTCGAACCCGCTACCTTCCGGTTACAAGTCAAGTATCCGACAAAGTGGACCACAGACGCTTGCAAGTTTCAAATAAGTACCTAGAAAACATGCCAGTTGACTCCTAGTCCTACAACGTATCGCAACAGGCACAAAGTTTAGTGCCAGATGAGCTCCATCTTTACAAAAAAGTTTTAACTGGCCCTTATTTTCTGGTACCAGTTACCCCCTAACTCTCGCTGTCTGTGATCTGTCCCTATGTAGATATGCTTAGATCTTTAAAACTACGCTACGGATTTTCATGCCGTTTTCTTTAGTAAATAGAGTGATTATTGAGGAAGGTTTACATGTATAATACATGCATAGAAACACTATTAGTAAATTATATTGGCAAAATAACGTTTGCCCGGTCAGCTAGTCTATCTATATATATAAAAAATAATTGATGTTCGTTAGGCTCGCTAAAACTCGAGAACGGCTGACCGATTTCGCTCATTTTGGTCTTGAATTATACGTGGAAGTCCAGGGAAGGTTTAAAAGGTGTATTTCGTCCAATGCACATTTTTCTACGGCAAAAGAAATGCTTGCCGGGACAGCCAGTTGGAAGTAAATTTAAATTGCATGCTGGTCGCACACCCTGATAGGTGTGTAATTGTTGTTCTTCCAAAAACATTTTAAAATTAAACTTCATCATAATCAGCCACATCATGTCCACTGCTAAACTAGGGCCTCCCCCCATGACAAAAAAAACTTACTTACATAATAAATATAATATTTTCGACCTCCAAATACTGTTACACTCCATTTTCTTCTTAATGCGACCATTTTTCAATATGTTCGTAAACTTGAAATAAATCTCTATTACGTTTTGTATTTTTTTTTGTTCAATATTTCATTGACAGTTATAGGTATCGATAAAACATTCGGAGTATGAAAAAACGGCGAGCATTGAATCGTAAAAAAATATGATTATGTTATTACTCATAACATTACAACGAGGTACTAACAAGAAAGTATGAAAATATGATTTATTACGCCATAATCTGAGTATACGTAGGTAATCAACGTTTTACATATAGGATGGGGCCTGCATCAGGGGAGAAAAGTTAGACATTTTCAGTTAACGCATTATTTTTAAGCACAGTGAACAAGCATTTGACCGCCATCCTGCCTGATGTTAAGCAGCGATGTGGTCTACGACGGAGCGCACTTGTTCATTAGGTACCTGCGCAGGAAACACAGACTCCGGCAAGTTATTCCACATCCTGGCGGTTCGCACTATGAAAGTAGACGCAAACCGTTTGGTTCGCGTAAATGGTTCTGGTTGTCCTAATGTAAAAGCGCGATTGTATTTCATGAACAATTGACCAGATCACTAGACGAGATGTCAGACATGTGGTGTGAATATGTGGCCGAAGGGAACGTAGGATTGTTTTCGAACCCTTCAAGGTTTCTGTCAATTTAACTTGGCGTAACTGTTATTGTGGAGACAGTAGTTAGAAACCATAGCATGTGCCCAGTAGTTCCGGGCATGAGTATAGGACTTTTTTTTTGTTGACGGGGGGAAATCCCTTCGGATACCCCGTCGTCTGCGGGGGAGACGACGGGGTTATGTGGTGATTCCACTAAAACCCCCCAGTGACTTCTCTGCGCGAAAGAGCCGGTGCCCCCGGAACACCCTAGAGCACAACTTCCAGGGGGACACCGGCTGCGCAGGACCCGCTGTAAAGAGGCGGGTCCTCTACCCTGCGGGGAGGGACTTGTGGTTTGGGGCCGAAGGGCCCTTCTCTTTCCCGGCCCGTCTCTGGGCCCTCCGTCTGCTGCTGCGGCCCGGTTGCGGGGCCGCCACACAACTCTTCGCCACCACCCTGTGGCCGGCGGGCTTGTGGCCGCGGCACAGAGGGGGCAGTGGGCCTCTGATGCGCTGCAATCGCGCACCTTGTGGCCGGGATGAGTATAGGACTGAGGCTACCCTTTCCTGTCCTAAGAGACGACTGCAAGGGCGTGGGGGCTGTGGCGCACGGGGGGGGACTCGTGCGCTTAAATTACGGCTATGTGTGGCGGTGGCGGTACCGCGGTGAACCTGGTACCGCCGTCATTATAATGAGAGCTGAGCGGTGCGTTGACCATTCCTCAAACCGGAGATGTTCCGTGAGGGCCTAGCGCAGCTGTGGCAAAAAAGCGTGAGAGGTCATCGTGGGGTTTCTTAACGGATTTACCCACCATAAAAAAGACCCATAGCATAAAGGGTCAACATCTCCATCAGCCACACGACGTGCACTGCTGGAAGAGGGCCTCCCCCAATGATTTCCATGATCATTTGCAGGGAAATGCCAATAAACGCCGTGCTTGGCAGGCGTGTTGGCGATCGCAGTGGTATTGTGGTTTAACTCACAGAGAGCGCTCGCGCAGATCATGTCTGATTGGCGCCATCTGTGAGATGTTTTGGAAATACTTTTGACATGTTTGAAGCTATCAGAAAACTTCTCATTGTTTATTTTATAATTGTCTTAAAAAAAGAGCGTCTGTGGTCCAGTTGGTCGGATACTTGACTTGTAACCGGGAGGTCCCGGGTTCGAGTCCGGCTACTGGACGTGTACCAATGGGACTCTTTTTCAGAGCCTATGTACGCAACGCAACGCTCGTACGGTGAAGGACAACATCGTGATGAAACCCGCACACCACAAGGTGTGTGAACCCTATAACGGCGATGGGCTCACCCCCTGTCACGTTGGGTAAATACGCTTGGTGAACCGTGGGCATTTGCTTATTAAGCAAGTGCCTCTGCCTACCCCTCTTTGGGATTAAAGGCGTGAAGTGTATTTATTTTTTATTTTTTAAAACCTCTCATTGTTTATTTTATAATTGGCTTAAAAAAAACCGACGGTCATCCGGCCCACTGCAACTTCAGCTTACTAATCCAATGAGCTATGTCAATGACTGGTTCTAAAAGTTTAAAACGCGTATCATAGCGCGAAAATTAACCAAAGATAAGCGTTCAGCTTACCTTCGTTGTTTGCTTATATTCTTTGGTTAATTTTCCCCCTATAATACCCGTTTTATCCTTTTAATGTTATGTCAGTGCGCGTTTCCTTAAATAACATAATTGCAAATTTTTAAAATCCCCCGATTTTAAATGTGCGTGTGGTGTTTGATTTGGATTTAGAAATAGCACAATCTGGCCTAACGTAACATTAAAGTGCCCATGAATATTATTTCCCCAGTCAACATTTTTGAGATAAATATTGACTGGATGAACCAATTTCGTTGATTCGATGTTCGAAAGCTGGTGCCTCCCGTTTGGTACAATTTAAATATGGTTCAGTTCCGACAATGGCGCCCCCCACCACATATCCATCAAGTTTTATTGTTTGAAGTTGGTTCCTTAAAGTTTTTAGAATATTCTTGTATTTTTACATACACTCTCTGAAGTTTAACCTTTACGGCTTTACCACTAAACGCCGTTTATCTATACCTACATTATACTAAGCTCAGCTTTAATTGTCAGTGGTATGTCAAATACGGAGTAACCAGTCTCAGTACACCTGCAATAACTTCGGTATAAGTTACAAAGCGTATATTGGTTAGGGGGTTAAGGTCCTCAGGTCATCATCAGCCACATTACGTGGACGAGGACCTCGCTCAACGATTTCCATAATAATTTGGGGGGAAATGCCAATATTCTCTTTCTGCAATACCTAGTTCTGTAATAATGGTCCGAAAGGTATTTAGTTGTCATTTCAATCAATTATTTTTTGTATATAATAATCTAGTGGACGCCCCGCGATTCATTCGCGTAGTTCAGTATTTCATACAAACTAACAATCTTTATACAGCGACCCATCCCACAGGATTGGGATAAAAAGTATCCGTCTTCTGGTCTTAAGCTACCTCCTCAACAATTTTCAGCCTAATCGGTTCATCTGTTCTCGAGTTATAAATAGTGTAACTAACACGACTTTATTTTATAAATATAGATTGAGGGTGCCTGTCTTTCATAAACACAGGTTAGTTTTCTAATGTTGCTATTAAATCAGCTGCAACTACTACCTTCTCGGAAGCAACTTATAACTTTATTCGTATTGTGGTGCAACTATAGGTAGCTATACCTAATATCGTCAGTGAAGTTCTAACAATGCGTAAGTAAAAAAAAAGTCCACTTTACAGGAGAGCAAAATAACTGCAATTTTAGTTAGCTACATTAGAGGTATACATTATTTGGAAAAAGTATTTAAAATCGCCTTAATGAAGAAATAAGTCGTTTTATTTGAGAAAAAAAATATTAATTAAGAGTTGCCGTGACGAATGGTATCAATATGTAAAAACCAAAAATATTACTTACACACTGTTAGAACTTCACTGACGATATGTACATTTTTCTAGAGAAATAAATGAGTTTGATTTGATTTGTTCCATGTACTAAACTTAGTACCTTTATTTAGTAGTAAGGGATAAGTACACCGCATCAATTAACCTGTAGGTAGAGTGTCCTACAGTGCGTGGGATCTTCGACCTAGTCTTCACACGTTTCTGATTTCTTCACGCCGATAAAAAAACGTGAGAGCGGCTTACAAAAAAGCGTTTAGAGCCATAAAATAAGTAAGTACCACACGCACGGGTTCGAAAGTCACGAAAATGTAGGGATAAACATTCTGTATGAAATTATTAGTTAAAACTGGTATATACGCAATCTAAAGAAAGCTAGCCCCTACCTACGCGCAGAGGTAGTGATGGGCATGCCCTTCATGTTAAAAAAAATAGATACTATCGATAAACCTGTCATTGTATAGTTGATCGCCTACCTACCAGTTTGTCCACAACTAAACCGTATCAGTTACGCGATTGCGTATAGTCGCGTAACAACAATGGCAGTGCGTGCTCTACTTCCGGAACATTTGCTGAGCTGGCGGCAAATAGCCCACGATTTTCAAGTCCAATTGATTCTATACTGTACGATCTCTTAGTGGTAGGGAGATGCGGCCCGGAACGCTGTGTACAGTCTGTGCCCGCTCACTGCACAACGCGGCGCGCATGGCTCGCACGATTTTACGCGCAGTTCGGTGAAGTTTAAAAAAGTTTGCGGCGGGCGCCAGCGAAGAAAAAGTTTTCGCGCGCAAAAAGAAAAAAATAATTTTTAAAAAAACGGATTTCCATTAGAAAAAAAACAAAAAGATATCTGTGTCAAGTGTACGTTTGCAAAATGCTCTGATACGTACTGTTTTGTACTTTTTACATCATTATTAGTGAAATGACTTGTGTAAATGCGAACATCAAAGTGAGGAGTGAAATAAAATATGTCAACCGACACAGGAGGAAAAGATTTATGGGAGCGACTACTGTGTATGCGGGTGTCCTCGCATTATTTGTGCCATTAGCTTTATGTGCTGCAGGTAACATTAAACTACCCATATATGCACGGCCACAGAGCATACAACTATATATTACTGTCATTGATTTACAATAGAG
>SJJU01004041.1:0-18623 GCA_012932125.1 Conopomorpha cramerella | reverse complement strand
GCATTGCCAGCGTGCATGCCAAGGCGTTGGTCTTGTCTTCTCAGAGCGAATGGCTGGTTGTTTGAAGAGCTACGAAGGCGTGAACCCCAGACTCATATGGGCGAGACTCAAAGTTGGCATAAAGCACTTGTTCGTGTTGGGTGTATATGCACCGGACATGTCTAAGCCACTTAGAGAACGCGAAGAGTTCTAGGAGAATGTCAGGGGTGTGCTGTCAGAATGTAAGAGAAATGAGTTGATCATAGCGCTAGGGGATTTTAATGGAAAAGTGGGTATACAGCTTGATTTGTATGAAAGTGTTCTGGGCTTGTTTGGTGATGAAAGAGTGAACGAGAACGGTGAGAGCCTTCTCGAAATATGTACCTTGCTGTGACAAACACCATGTTTGATCACAGGAAGATCCACACGTATACTTGGCAGCGGGGTGTAGATAGAAGTATGATTGACTTTGTGATTGTGGACGGACGACTGAAGCAGCATGTGCTTGACACTAGGGTTTATCGTGGTGCTAATGTTGGGACCGATCATTATTTGGTTGTCAGCCGAATTAGTGGTTTTTTCCGGGGTTGGCGTCATCGGGCTCCTGTTGTCAACACAGGCTTGCAAAGAATAAAAGTTGATCAACTCCGGAGGGATGACGTGAAAGAGAAGTATGAATCAATGCTGAAAGAAAAACTCAGTATAGTGAATGAAGAAATAAGAGAAGATGAGATAGATAATGTATGGAATGTTTTTTAAAAATGGTATGGTTGAGATAGCCACTGAGGTATGCGGGGTGCGAAAGAGGAAGAATGTCTCCAGAGACTGTGAGCTCTGGTGGGATGAGGAAGTTAAGTTTAAGTAAGCAAGGTTGTGAATGAAAAGAAAAAGGCATGGATGGATGTGTTGGCCATGAGAGCCAACACCCAAGCAACTAATGTGGATGAAAGTGAAATAAAAATGTCGCAATATAAGTGCTTAAAGAAGAGAGTGAAAGAACTGATAGTACGTAAGAAGATTGAGTTAAAAGAGCGGAATCAAAAGAGGTTCTCTGACAACTTCCAAAATAATATTCGGCTATTTTGGAAACTAGTCCGGTCAGCCAGAAGTAAGTCAGAGAATCATAGAATGAAAGCAATTAGAGATAAGGATGGAAAAATTTTGAATGAAGAAAGTATGGTTGTAAGAAGATGGAAGGAATACTTTGAAAATTTGTTTGAATGTAGCACCGCGTCGACTTTGGTTGATGCGGGTAATATGGATGGCGAAGAGAATAAAAGTGAGATACTTATGAATGAGATTTTCAAGGCTATGAAAGGAATGAAAAATGGAAAAGCGGCTGGGTATGATAGGATTTCGCTGGAGATGCTGAGGGCTGGTGGTGCGGTGGTGGCGAAACTGCTGTACCTTATTTTAATGCATGTTGGCGATACGGCCGAGTACCAAGTGATTGGTGCAAAGCCGTAATCGTTCCACTATATAAGGGTAAGGGCTCACAGCAGGATTGCAAACATTACCGAGGAATCAGCCTTCTTAGTATCGTCGGCACAATGTATGCAAAAGTGTTGATCGAAAGGGTAATACGTGAGACTGATGAAAAAATCTGGGATGTACAAGCTGGATTTAGGAAGGGAATGGGATGCACCGACCAAGTCTTCTCTTTGCGCCAGGTGACGGAGAAGTTTTTGGCTAAAAAACAAAAGGTTTTCTGCGCTTTCATGGACTTAGAGAAGGCTTATGATCGGGTACCCAGGAATGAGTTGTGGACCTGGCTGCTGTCCCGGTTCAGGTTGGACAGGACCTTGGTACGGGCTTTGAAATCACTTTATGATGATTCCAGTGCCTGTGTCAGGGTAAACGGGACCTACTCAGACTGGTTTGGCATCCATAGAGGTGTCAGACAGGGATGCGTAGGGTCTCCGTGGCTGTTCAATCTGTTCATGGACAGTTGTTTGGAAGATCTGAAAGGTCGTGATTGGGGTCTAGATATGGGTGGTTTAATCATCAAATGCCTTTTATATTATGCTGACGATCAAGTTCTTCTTGCATCGTCGGCGTATGAATTGCAGCAGATGATTAATTGTATGAATGAGTCATTGAAAAGGAAAGGAATGAAAGTGAATGCTAGTAAGACCAAAGTTATGGTAGTCGAAAATAATGAAAGGACAGTTTGTGAGTGCATGATTGACGGTGAGAAAGTTGAACAAGTGGATGAGTTTGTATATTTGGGATCTCTATTTACAAGTGATGGAAAGTTTGACAAAGATATTGAAAGAAGAGTGAGTGCGGGTAATAAGGTTAACGGTGCCCTTCGCAGTGTTATGGAGAGCCAATTCATGTCGAAAAAGGCAAGATTGGCTGTCCATGACGCTGTACTGGCACCTACCTTAATGTACGGGAGTGAAAGTTGGGTATGGCAGAAGAAGCATAAAAGTAAAGTCAATGCCGTAGAAATGCGGTCAATTGCGGAGCATGAAAGGTGTGACATTGAATGACAGGATAAGGAATAGTGTGATAAGGGAAAGTTGCGGTTTGAAGGAAGACGTAGTGACCAAGATTGAAAAGGGCATGCTTCGGTGGTTTGGGCATATGGAGAGAATGGATGAAAGTCGATTGACGAAAGAGATTTATATGGGTGATGTAATGGGCCGGTGAGTAGAGGTCGCCCCAGAAGGACATATAAAGACCAGATTGGTGATGTCCTGACCGAAGGTGGCGTGAAAAGTACTCGAAACCGGAGGTCATGTATGAAAAGATGTATGAATGTAGATGAAGCGAAAGGGGTATGTCAGGATCGTGACAAATGGAGATCTGTAGTCTCTGCCTACCCCTCTGGGAGACAGGCGTGAAGTGTATGTATGTATGTATTTTAATATGGACGATATGCAGGAGAAAATATTTTCTGTCCCTCACTACGTAGCATATGGCTCCAAACTGTCAAATTACCAGCAAAAGTGACAGTTTATATAAGACGTAGAAACGTAAACGTAGGACGTAAACTGGGCTCACTGGATAGAACTCCACGTTCCGAAAAACCTATCAACAGAACGCCGGTATAATCCCAGAATTGTGGGGATTGACGATCGCAGTGGTGTTGTGGTTTTACTCAGAAAGAGCGCTGCTGCCCGTCCTCTGGATCGTTTCCTCAGCCGTCTCTTACGAACTCCAAGACGGGAAATGTCGGGCTGCGGTGGTGCCACATGTATTCTATTCGCCGTAACTACACGGCTAAAACTTAGTACACCTATCAAAATGGGTTTTTTACAGCGCGCGGACTATATATTTCTATCAACAGCGAATGTTCTCTTAACGCTGTGTGATATACCTGAAGCAATCAGTGAATATATTAACATACGAGTACGCCTCGGTATACTCTACTTCATAAATACCCATAACACTTTGTGTACATCGCAATACTTTTCCGGCTTCATACAATACGTACAGTAGGCCAACAATCTATCCACCCTATGGTTGAAACTCATATGCAAGTCACAAACACTTTAAATCAATACATTAAGGTTCATTTTTACTTGACATTACATAATATTCCTCTACCTTATTGATGTTTTAGTGACACAGGGAGTGTCACAACTGATACACCACTTTCTTTTTTTCTACATGTTGAATGCACGTCATGCAAAAAGGCTAATCATACAAAAACACATTCCAAGACGTAAATCAAAGTCGCTCCCCGACACCTAAAGTAATTTATTTCCATTACTTAAGCGGCAACGTACGTATGTATCCTTACATGAAAAAAAAACATTATTTTTACTTCCTCTTTTCGTATGTATGATCCTTTGCACCCTCCATCTCTCTTGGGTAAACTAATCCTAAATATATTATTCACGTCATAAACCATCTTAGTATATCAAAGGGCTAGTTTGACATACTATTATTATTTGCATTCTGAAGTAAACTACGTTACACGTTATACGGCCCAGAAGGACATATATCGACCAGAATGGTGATGTCCTGGCAGAAGGTGGCGCGAAAAGTAGTCAAAAGTGGAGGTCATGTCTTAAAGATGTATGAATGTAGATTAAGCGAAAGGGGTATGTCAGGATTGTGACAAATGGATCTGTGATATTTGGCTATCCCTTTGGGAGACAAGCGAGAAGTCTATGTATATTTGTATGTTTGTAAATATTATATGCCAGTCCAGCTTTCAGCATGATACTTTTCAATAGTCTGAATATAATTAAGTTTTCAGAAAATGACAATGCTGAAATACAAAACCACATTTCTGATTCACAAATGACAGAAATAAAAGTACTTGAATTAAAATTAAGATTCGAGAAGACTGCAATTCGCTGTAGAATTGAGCCGGTTAATTATAAGAAAATCTCACAGAAAGATATCATTCATTATTCTGTTTTAATTAGTAACTGGGCGGTTACACATTCTGTAACAAAGCATTTCGTTTTTAACTTAAAAATGAAGATAAAGAAATCTTCTAGGTGATACCTATATAATAGACAACGATATTTTTGTATAACCCGGAAAGTATTTAAAAGTTTCTGACTATAAATAACGATTTAACATGTAACATATTAATTTCTAAAATCGCGGTATCGGCTTATACTAGATACCGCGAAGAAACCAATATAATGGTATAAATAGACATTATTTACTCCAGTCCTGTATACAACAATAACAAGGGGAAGAAACTTCGTGGCCTTTAACAAACTTTCATTAACGTATATCACACAACACCCACCATAAGGAAAAAAGTTAAATAGGTACTTACGGATTCACCAAATCGCCGCTGCACAAATAACCATTCTTCGGATTCTCCACACACAAAATTCGGTGCCGAATGTGCCGGCGACCCTCGTACAGTACTACCTCAGTGCACGTTAAAAGCACGCCTATTCATCTAAAACTAGTTGAGTACTACAAAAAAATGCTTTGCAGCATCACTGAAAAGTTCAATGTTATTCAGAAAAAGTCGTGTTTTATTGATGTAACGCGGTTATTGTTTCGCGGAGCGAGTCGATGGCGGGTGACTTCCATGAAACACGGACACAGTCTGAATAATGTGGCACCTAACGTGAAGGGTGGCACGAGTCGGTCTGCGCATGCTCCGTGTAAAACGACGGCGGTGGCGGCCGGTGAAACACAGCCTGTACCTCTGGCTGTAGGGCTGAAAAGCTGGTTTTAAGGAGGTCTTTTGTACTGCTACAGTTCTGTCCGCGATGCAAAGACGAACATGCGCTAATAAGCCGTGAAGCGCTTGTTAGGCGTTGCTTTTGGGTTGTCTTTACTAACATGTTTTGTAGCTTCAGTTCAGAGTCTATTGGATTTAGTAGTACTGTCGGCCGAGTATGTGGTCTGCAGAACAGTTTTGAGGACACTTCCTGTTTCACTGAAACATCATTAACCCTAATCAAACAAAAGCTAGTATTCCCACTTGACTAACACAAACTTTGAACCTTATTGAATATATTCACTGGAATTATTTACGGATTTTAGAGAAGTTATCAGAGAATAATCACATGAGGTATGTAACACGACAGGACACATACATATCTATTTAAACATTAAACAATACTTTCACATTGTACTTAAAAGTTAGATTTTAGGATAAACATCACCTGGATTTATGTGATAGAGTCGGTAATTAGAATAACAAACGCCAATAGAGTCCAAAATCCATCAGAAAGCCTATCCTTGTCAGATTAAGGGTTAAGGTACAGTTGTAACAATGACGTTTATATGAATTTCAACCTTAGGCTCAGATATGGAAGTTTACTTTTGTTTTTCAACTGCCAGAGCATACATGTCTTTCATCAAGTAGTGTTCTGCTACCGTATATCTCTATGTAATATCACTTATATCGATTAAATAAATACTTTGACGATGAAAACACGCAAATTACGCCGTTGATCATTTGAATTACCCAAATTTGATTACAGGGTAGGTTATCGTCGCTGCCTATGGACCGTATTCTGAAACGTGAAGCAAACACTACTAAGGTATTTTTTATATTTTGTCTCACTCTAATGGCAAATGTCAAAAAGATACAAATGCGTCTCAAGCATTACCCATATGCACTGAATATTCTATCAGGGCGTCTGTGGTCCAGTTGACCGATCTTTGACTTGTGATCGGGAATTTCCGGGTTCGAGACTGACTGCACAACGCTCATACTGTGAGGAAAAACATCGTGATGTCCACATACCATATGAGAAAACCCTGTAACGGCGATGGGCTCACCTCCTATCACGTTGGGTTGAATACGCTTGGTGAACTGTGGGCATTTGCTTAGCATGTGCCTCCGCCTAACCCACTTTAGGGATTAAAAGGCGTGAAGTGGGACTGGGAGACTGACATGGGACTCTGTATCGCTGAGGATCGTGTAGAGTTGGAGGAACTGGTGCTGGAGAACGAACCTCCTATCCACTCGTAAGTACGTAGAGCAAACGAGCTAACCCTAGGAAGAATAAAAAGGGGCTTATCTTCGGTATGTAGAGTTTAAACACTTTTTGGTAGTTGAAGCTGTACAAAGAGTATATTTTCGGAAAATGCGAAGCGGTCTTCTTATCGTCCTTCGTTATAATAAGTGGTACAGATTCTAAGGCGTTGCTTGAGAACGTCATTGGTCAAATAAGTAATATATTTTTGGTATTTTATTATCATGCACCTTATATTGATTAAATACCGTGCCCCCAACTACACGGGAATAAAGGGTAGGTTTGTCTTTAAACTTTTGTTTGTTTTTAACAGTCCTCCGAAGACAACGTTTGAAAACTTTAAAACTGATTGGTACCGTAGTACCAAGAACGACACGGGACCATCTGGGTAATGCCTAGTATTTTCCCCTTGACGCATGGTATTTCACTTTTAAGGGAAATTAAGCCTGTATATTGAAACGCTCGCAGCCCAGCTAGATTCAGCGATCACTATCGATTGTCTAAATGAAGTAACACGGGGCGCGAATGTTATTGGATGAGTTGGAGTTTTCGGAACGTTTCCGGGCACGGCGTGTTAACCCTTTCGGGGCCACGTTCAACCCTTTGACGACGTGATAACAATAAAACTTTTGTTTTAATTTGAGTGTCTTAGAATGTGTTAATAGGCGAATTTAGACTTGGTCTTAACAGTTCTTTTTAAGTGTCTTACGGCAAGTAACTGTTGCCTGTGTTTCCTGCGCAATACAGTCTGAAGGACTTCAAGTCGCGGGTATATATAATAGGTACCTAATGAACAAGTGTGCTCCACCGTAGACCACATCCCTGCTTGACATCAGGCAGGATGGTGGTCAAACGCTTGTTCATAGTGATAAAAAAAATAGAGGTCACATTGGCTTTCCTCTACGATTAGGGGGTCGGTAGGCCGACGCTCCGGTAATAGCCACACGGTAATTGTTTTTTAAAAGGCGACGCTGAGTGAGAGCAGATAGCTTAAGCGGCATGATGGGGAACCGAGATTAACTCTAGGCAGAAAAGGAAGAGAACTGTTTTTATCAAGGGACCAATCGTAAGTAGGTCACGATTTCTATTTGTCATGATTTGTACCCATAAGCATGACGTAACTCACGTCCTTGGCACGGTGATGTATCCTTTGCATAGTGATGGCTTCTAGGCTTTTTATCTTATAGTTGAGCTTAACTTAGGGACGCCTAATAGCCAATCCACACGATGCGAAGCGCCCCAAATTTTGTATGTGGACGCAATGCAACATGCAACGCATCGTAGTTCCGTTTTTGCAGTCGCATCTTTATACAAAAATACCAACAGATTTCTTTTGACAGGGCAGCAGACTTTGTTGTGCCCTCTAGGACTTAAATACGCAAATAACTGGCTCCAACTGTAAGGTTCCTTACAACACCTACATTAAACATCCCCCCTATGACTATTGATGCATTGATGACCAATTTGGATGAGTTGTCTGTACGACGGACGAGGGTCGAGGTTTGTAAAAAGAGTTCGATACCTGTCTCAGGCATAGTGCTTCAGGGATCAACTCGAGCCTTTTTCTGTCTATTTCTTTGTGGATGTGTGTGTGTCTATATGTTGTCCTGTTTTTTGAAACAACAATCAGAACTCTGTTGAGCATCTCTTGTCTCTTTTACACAAACACGATTAGAGCGAGACATTAGTTACTTGAGCGGCCATCTGTGATTGAGGGGAGATTCAGGATAGGGGCCTATGACACTTACATACATAAGGCTACATATACCTACACTATATAATAGGTATGTGTACTACATCCTTGTTTGTTGTCAGGTGACCGTATGAGAAAACTTCCCGAAATCACACCAGTTTGTCCCAATCAGTTTCTGCTCCAGAAATTCACGTTCAAACAGGATGGATCTTCAGTGAATAAAGAATATTCTTCGTTTTAAGTAAAATCGTTCAACCGTTTAGAAATTCAGATTAAGATTCCGAGACGTAGAGCTAGTCCAAATTAAATACCTACAGAAGTATATTTTAGGACTGTTGAAAAGAATTTTTAGCAAGAAACAGCAATTTGGAATGGGTACTTACAAATCGGAAATCGTACAAAAAAATCATTGCCGTAAAGTTCTGAAAAAGTTTCTTTGCAACAGTCCCTCCATTTACGGTAATAGGCGCCTACCCTCATTGTTAAATTAAATACCTTGTGAGACCTGATGGGACTGTAATTATAGCCTTCCTGTACTGGAGGCAGATTTAACTCAATTGGCTTATTCCGCTCAATTAAACGGCGCTCATCACATCGTAGGCCAATTCTGGTATTAACTTTGTTCATACATATGAACATTTTTGTGGCAGTGATCAAAGGATTTTCAGAGGGAAAGGGGGTTATTTTGCTGAGAGGCCCGACCTTTTGAACGTAATAAATAGCACAAGATATTCGATTTTTGGAATACTCTCTGTGTGTCTGCTGTAATACTTATTTCTTCCAATAACGTAAAAGGCACCCTAACGGATCCTCATACATACATATAAGTCACGCCTAATAATCCTTAAGGTACTACAGACAACTATATTATTAGGTCGGGGAGCCAAGATACTAAGGTAGGCAGTGTCTTTTTTCCTACACACATCAAAAGTGTCTAGGGATCAAGAACATTTTGGGGTTGACTGGTAGATAATACTGTAGTATTAAGTCAGCCTATTGTACTGTGTTGCAATGAAGTATTAAATAAATACTCTTATCTGACATCCTCTTCTCGTATAATATTTTGGTTGTGCTGCTAAAAAGAGACGGACAATGCAGACACAGGAAAGGTACCCAGTGAAATTTAGTAATAAATTTACTTTTTCCGAATTGAGTTGTAGCTGAGTCTGTCAACATCTGTACATAGTATTTATTGTGCCCCTACTAAGGAGCATTTGAAGTAATTTCGGTGAGTTATTTAATTAATGCCAGACGCTCTTGACGATCAAAACCTACAAAAAAATAAAACCTACATACCAAAAGGCGCACCTTTTGGTATATAGGTTTTATTTTTTGTTTTTGAAAATCCGGCTACTGGACGTGTACCAATAGGACTCTTTTTCAGAGCCTATGTACGCAACGCAACGCTCGTACGGTGAAGGACAACATCGTGATGAAACCCGCCACACCACAAGGTGTGTGAACCCTATAACGGCGATGGGCTCACCCCCTGTCACGTTTGGTTAAATACGCTTGGTGAACCGTGGGTACTTGCTTTAGCAAGTGCCTCTGCCTACCCCTCTTTGGGATTAAAGGCGTGAAATGTATTTTTTTATTTTATTTTTTAAATTTTTTTTTTATTGAAAAGCTGGCAACATTGCTTCGTAAACTGAACTGGGAATTGAAATATAAATGCACTCATAGGGTCTACTTAAACAATACACATCTACGTAAAAGGGTATTTGCGAATCACCCTGTACATGTATAAAAATCCATGATGTGGTATACCAACCTGTAAAATTCAATATGTACATGATGGGGCCTATTGAAATTGTGACAATGGTTCCCTACTGAATTCCGAGAATATTTAACCTAATGGACCACAAGAAAGGGTAGTTGTACAACCACCTTTCCTGGTACTTGTTTGGGTTGGTGTTGGACGTCCTTTAATCTGAATTACGGACTTTTCCTTAAAATTTCGCATTCTGTGACCCAACAATTAATGCGAAGATACGAAGTAACAATTCGGACCCATTGACAACTTTGCATTTCGAATGGTAAATGATATTTTTATTGAAAATTGAAGAAAATATAGTTAATTATTTGACCCGTATTTTTTTATTCAACATAAAAATAATGTTTTCATTCATGATTTTGACTTTCATATTGATTTTTTCGAAAGAGCGTAAGCGCCATACGACGTCTCTATTATGGATACACAGATCAAACATGGATAGAAAAGAAAACTATAGCTGTCAATGTCAATTTTCAAGTTGTAGTCTGTGCAGATCGTTGTTTTGTTTACTTTTGCTGTTAGAAAGGTGTGTTTATTTATTTGCTAGCCACGTCGATTGAGAGTAATATTACTCCTAACATTTAATTTTCTCTCGTTCAGGTTGATGCATTTTTAGTCGATAGTAGTGAAAAAGCGTGGTTTAAGGTTTGTTCCAAGAAGAAAATAAAACTACCGAAATAATTGATATTATTGTTTGTTTTGAAACTGACGATTCTGATATCACTAATATTGTCAATTTTATTGATGTGCAAAAATAAGGATAGGCTTGAATCCCACCTATTTCGCACAAAGTAATGACGTCATCACAGATATTTCACATTTTACGTATTATCTCCGAATTTAAGCGTCTAAAAAATATAATATTTTTTGTACAGCATCCTGAAACGAAAATACAGAAACGGTTTTTTTTAATTTATACTGCTATTAGGTATGCAAAGTTATCAAAGTGGAGAAGAACAATATAGAGTTCTTCTGACAGCTTCAATTACGTCAATCGTAGTTTCAAAACATCTCACGGGTGGCGTTAATGAGACATGATCTCAAGAGAAACTCATCTTAGAATTTCTCAACAGAAAATAAAATTATGAAATGACAACCCTGTCTAGAAAGTGCCATCTATCGGCATTTCTTAGAACTAGCAATAAGTCACCTGTCGGAAAAGCTTCCCTTGACGTTCGTTCTTCTAGTATCATATAGTAACCTAGGGAGTTTTATACGGGAAGCGATGAGATGCAAATGGCTTCTTTATTTCTCATTTTCAAAATTAAGTTTTCGCTACAATTATTGTGTTCATGTGGTGTCAATCTAGTATCATAACCTAGGGAGTTTTATACGTGAAGCGATGAGATGCAAATGGCTTCTTTATTTCTCATTTTCAAAATTAAGTTTTCGCTAGAATGATTGTGTTCATGTGGTGGAATTAGTGTAATAATGTGCTGGTGATGAATAATAATGTAGTGAGAAATAAAGAAGAGTACACCTATTTGATCAATTTGTTATTCCCGTGTAATGTTCCACGCAGCATTGTAATGGTCCACCCCCACGTTTTAATGAGTATAGACACGACTTTGAATGTTGACTTTATCGATAGACTGTGACAATGACACCAACTATATAATATTAAACACGAAGAGTTATTACTTTGTTTGTGGCAGAATTGTCGGCTTTAAAACTGAACATAAGAGCCAAGTTTAAAAAAAAGTAACCTAGACTAATAAGTATGGCTCGTATACGTATTCTATAATAAATCAGTATTCAAATATCGCATAAACACTAAAGAGAGTTACTTGAGATGATATCTTTCCTTGAGGGATGTTTTTAAATATGGGTCTAGGGTAGAGTGAAGTAATCTTAGACGATTGTACGCTATATAATAAGCGGTACTATTATTAGAGTGAGTGGAGAGGATAATGGATTTCCTTATATCAGTTCCAGCCTTTCAGGCGAAAAATCGATGAACAGCGTGAGTTAAAAAGAGATGTTTCAACTACGTCACTAGATATAAAGAGCAATGTACTTCGTTATCTAGATTTCTAGCTAAGCGGAGCTAAGTACTTATTAGGCACCACCAAATTTCTACTGTGCCAACAGGGCTATTGAGCCCCCTATATGTGGTTCCTCTCGTAAGTTCCTGGGTGGACCGTCACCAACTATTTTTTTTCCGCAAATGTATAATTGGTTTTAGAACGTGATAGAATGAAAAATGTCCGTGGTCTATCTACTCTCTATTTCGTATAGACAAAAGAGGTTCAATATGTAGGCGGTCCAATGGTAAATCAGATAGCCTGAAGTCCACATTAGTTCACCTATGGGTGAACCACGGATGAAGAAAAATCCCCATGGTCTACCTCGGTGAACTACACTTTGGAAGGGCTGTGAACAACATACCAAAATAAGAATTAAGGATAAAGTCCATGTTACGGCCCCAACCTGGAAAGGAAACAATGACGTGACTGGCGGGTAAATGTTTATTTAGGTTAAATAAGCAAGTTTGTCGAAGGGCACAGCAAATTGTCCATCCCTGAAAGGGGATGAGGGTAGTATATTAAGGTGCAGTGTTTTTTTGTTACTTTCTCTTGAAATAAAAAAGCTGTAACGTATGTCCTGTTCTGTAATTGGGAGGATGCGAGTTCAAAACCTGCTGTAGTAGGCTTGTACAAACAAAGAAACCATTTTTTATTTTTCAACCGATATAAAAAATGGCTTCTTCATTTGTTCTCAATTCGTGGGTATTTTATTTTATGTTTGTTACCTCAAAACTTTTCATTGGGTGACCTGAAAGCTGGTGCGTCCCGTTTCGTCCCATTCAAATTTGGTTCAGTTCCGACAGTGGTATCCATGAGAAAACAACAAATCTGTAAAATGTAACTGGTTGAAGTCAATTCTTTGTTCCCTAAAGTTGCCAGAGCCTATGTACAGCACAATCATCCAAATAATAATAGAAGAAAAAAGGTAGAGATATACCAACTTGGGTACCTCCCTACTTTCAGGTATAGGATCGAAATAAAATGACCTCCTTTCTGCCGTTCGATTATTCGCGCGTTGTTTTCTGTGTCGTCAGATATCAAATTTTCTTTTGTTTCTTTTCAAATTTACTCGTTTCAACTTACCTGTACCTACCCTTCGTTGCTTTTCCTGCTTCTTTTTTATGTATAAGATAGGACTCGGTACCTCAATTCTTTATTTTTTTGTTCAATGTAATGTGCGTTTTATAAATAAATATATTTCTTTTCAAAATTCTGTAGACTGCTTACCCTGATTTTGTATGAAGTTCGATATTATTTCTACATTCATCGGAGTCATACTTTACAAAAAGTTTCATACAACTACGAATATTGACATCACATCGGACGTTTAGATACAGAAAGTGTCTCGTAAATTATCATCTACGTACATCTTTTATGATAGAAAGGCTTATCACCTAGTTATTAGGCTTATTAGCTATTTTACTCCTAACAAACCAAAATTCATTGGCAAGTTGCTACCCATTAATTACCTTACCCCAGTACAAATACATAGGATCAAAGCAATCCAAACATTGCCTATTGATATTTATATATATAAAGATACTTTCAGGCTATTGTCCGGACGTTCACCGTCTAGCCGCATGTTGCATATAGATCGGTGTGCAAGGGAAGAAATGCAATTTAATACAAATATATGTAGGTATAGTTTTTCCGAGATCAGCCCTTTGTGAGTCTCAAGATGGCGGAGACACAGATGGTTAATCTAATATTTAAATGCTCTTGTCACATTGTGAGTTGCTATCTTTTACCTTGAGTTGTGTTTTTTGTATCGTCTGAAATGTTTCATTGAAATTTTATATCGATTGTTTCCAGCCAAAAAGGCCTAAGCGACATTTTTGTCCAAAATGAGTTGAGTATGCATTTTGATATCGCCTTTTTTTCTGCGTCCATTGTTCTAATTTTCATAGTTGTATGACGTAATTTGGTGTCGCTTACGCGGTAGACATTATGTGTTTTTTCGCTCAAAAAATTGCTACTAAGCGACATAAAAACCACTCTCGTGTAAAATTTCGAGAATGTCGCTTACGACAATGTGGGCCGAAAGCTATCGTAATGTGTATTCGGTAGATACGACAAGTCGTAAAATATTTTTCAACTTCCTACTTCCTCCCCCTCCTTTATTTTTTGTCCCTATACCTATAATATGAAAGAATTGAATAACGCTTGTAAGAACGGCTAGTTAATCATAGATTTTATAAGAATACTAAGTTCCCATGTGTGATTGAAAGTGGTTAGGGAGATCTTGAAACAAATGAGGAGGGTGTTATCTTGATATTCATAGAACTTCAGATACCAAAAGGTGTGTAAAGAACCATGCCTCTCACTTTGCATTATATGGTAAAGTGTAGGTAGTCAAATTGTTTATCTGCATACGCCATATCGTTTTATAGAATACAATGCCAGTTACTGACTAAACGAGGCAAAAGGTTTAGCGCCAACTATCCGCTCCGATAATCTCGTAATCCGGCAGTCACATAAGCCAAATCAATTCCAACCCTTTCGGAGACACATCCCGCCTGTCCACGTGATAATAATAAAAGTTCTATTGTTTATATTTCAGCGTGTCCATGAAAGTGTTAAGAAAACCCCTCGGTGGTTGGTATGGGTTTAAGCGAGATAAAACCTAGATAGAATAAGAAGTACTCCAATTGTTTACTAATATTTTTACAAGATAAAATAAAAAAAAAATATGAATACACTTCACGTCTTTTAATCCCAAAGCGGGGTAGGCAGAGGCACTTGCTTAATAAGCAAATGCCCATGGTTCACCAAGCGTATTTAACCCAACGTGATAGGTGGTGAGCCCATCGCCGTTATAGGGCGTTGGGCTCACCTTGTGGTGTGCGGGTTTCATCACGATGTTGTCCTTCACCGTACGAGCGTTGCGTTGCGTACTTAGGCTCTGAAAAAGAGTCCCATTGGTACACGCCCAGTAGCGGGACTCGAACCTGCGACCTCCCGGTTACAAGTCAACCGACCAACTAGACCACAGACGCTCTTTTACAAGATAGAACCTTCAAAACATCATCATGGCAGCGGACTGATGCCTTATGCCTTCCTCCGCCAGTTCGGGGCCCACCGTCCTCATCAGATTGTTGTTCCGCCTTTTTGGATTTATAACTTACATTCCAATAAAAGTGAACCGGGCGTAATAACCGGCAAACCAAATTGGTAATTTTAATGGCGCCCGTGCTGAGGAGGAGTTAAAATCCAAACTGATTGTCGCCCAAATTGAATTCTATCAGGCGCTTTCAAGGATCCTTTGGGAAGTACCTTTTTTAATTAACCTTACTGGCCAGTATTGCCGAGTGGGGCTACAATTTTATGGGGTGTACATCTAATTTAGACCGAATTAGAATTCTACTCCTTTTTCAGACTATAAATAGCAAGTGTCTCTGCCTACCCCGCTTTGGGATTAAAAGGCGTGAAGCGTGTATAAATAGTAGATTTTTTGCTCATAATTGTTTCTTAATTCTTCATTCGTTTTAGTAATACTTTTGATAGGGATTTTAAATGAATAATTAGGATATATTACCCAGTTACGTTTCAGTAGTACAGCTACTTAGTGGCCTCAGCTGCGCTAGGCCCTCATAGTCCAGTATGGGGGGCGATCGACGCTTCCCCCAGCTCACGATGTCGTATGACGGTATCTGGTTCACAGCGGTACCGCCCCGCCACTCGAGGGCCGTGTTAGGAGCATTGCGCAAGGCAAATCATAATTTCACTCCTATTCTTATACCTGAAACTGCTGGGCACTTGTTTGGATAACTCAGACCATGGAGAATTGTAAATAAAAAAAATACACTTCACGCCTTTAATCCCAAAGCGGGTAGGCAGAGGCACTTGCTAAAGCAAATACCCACGGTTCACCAAGCTTATTTAACCCAACGTGACAGGCGGTGAGCCCATCGCCGTTATATGGTTCACACACCTTGTGGTGTGCGGGTTTCATCACGATGTTGTCCTTCAACGTACGAGCGTTGCGTTGCGTACATAGGCTCTGAAAAAGAGTCCCATTGGTACACGTCCAGTAGCCGGACTCGAACCCGGGACCTCCCGGTTACAAGTCAAGGATCCGACCAACTGAACCGCAGACGCTCTGTAATTTTGATCATTTACTAATTTATATAGATATTTTACTAATTTGGTAATATTTATTTTATATATACAAATTTATTTTAAAAATATTTCTTTGGTAAGACAGGACATCTGTCGGGATAATTCTGACAATAATTGTAAGTGTGTAACATGAAGATCCGAAAAACATCTATATGAACGATGTCACCATTTAGATACACTTGGTCCCCAGATGAAGAACAAAGAAGTATTTTTTTCATTCGCCAGAGAAAGAAACATCAATCTTTATTTTCTCCTCGATATAGCTATATTTTTCCCTTTATCTATATTTCTGTTCGGGCACTTACACTACAGTGGCGTTTGTTTTGTGGCCACATGCCCATTTGTAGGCTTTTAAGAGGTCTCTGAACCGTTCCTATTTACTTAGCCATAAGACTAAAATTCCAGCGTTACGATGTAGGCGTGTAGGTTCGGCCACATTTCGTCCCACTTGGCAAACTGCCATTCGGGGCAACGACTTCACTTGACAGCGTAAGTTATCAAATAGGGTAACCAAACTTGATTGACACCTACTTTCATATAAGTTTCACACTTGATACAGCTCAGGTCAAACTATTATTTTTATTCTTATTGAAATATAGGTACAAGGACCCTATCTTTCTGAAAACAAAGCTTTCGCAACCACGAGATTCATAACAACACTTCCTGGTTTCTTGGTATGGTTATAAAGTATGTTCGTTTGAGTGATACTAATATTTTTTAATATTCTTAATTCGTCGGTATCGTTTTTATGTTTGTTATCTCAAAACTTCTCAACCGATTTGGATGATTCATTTTTTATTTGAAAGTTTCCTGTTTGGTCCCATTTAAATTTGGATCAGTTCCGGCAGTGGCATCCATGATAGAGGAAAAGCTGTGAATCTGTTAAATTTTACTGGTTATGTTCAAAGTTTGTTTGGATGGATAAACTGTACAGCGCAATGGGCGATGGATTGGGACGATGATTTCAGAAAACCAGCGTCGAACACAGGGTTCGTGTGGCAGGATGATGACCCTGTCTGTGTTTCACGCTACCTTACACCTTCAAATTTTCGTGAACTCTCCGTATAAGACAACAGAATATTTTTTTGTTCCGGAACGCGCACTGAAAAGTTTATACCGGGTATTTCGGCGCGAAAATTACCTCGTTGTTTACTTGACGTTGCTCATGTGTCGTGCGTGGGTCATGAGCTAACAGTCAGCCAGTCAAAACAGCGGAATGCTTAACTATCTTTGGTTAATGTTCGCGCCGTAATACCCGGTTTCAACTTTTAGTACAATAGAAGTTTTATTGTTATGGTTGTAGGTACTTTTAAGACTATCATCAACGTGGTCTATCCATCAAATTACGTGCACAGACGCTTTGCATAAACTTTTATAGTCCGAACCGCCAGACTGTAGAATGACTTACTGGAGTCTTTTTTTTCTTGCGTAGTACAGTATCTAGTAGGTAAGCGTGCTCCGTCCTTCTTCACACCTTCACCACATAGCACCTTAACACCATGCAGGTCGGTAATCAAATCCCTATATGCAATAAAAAATACGAACAAATTAATATGTGTTTGGGTGGTCGGGTTCTTGACCTGCAATCGGTAGGTTGTGGTTCGTCTCTTTTTAAAGTCTATGTACGCTACGAATATAAAAAAAAAACTAGAACCCGTACGTAATTGCGAACAGTCTAAGGTGCGTTGTTAGTGTTTATTTTGAAAGCGGCAAACACGGAAAGGTCACGATCGAGGTGCATGCAGCCTTCCGGGTGTCATGACCTTACACGTGTTTCAGTGCACACAACCCCGCCGCCGCCGCCCGCCGGTCTTACGCCGATGGCCCCGCCGCCGCCGCTCGACGCTCGCTGAAGCGGCATCGCTCGGGAACGTGAGTGCGCGGCGGCCATCGATCTGCGCTGAAGTAAGGGCCGGCGATGTTAGAGGTTGTGGATGCGGTAAGGTTTTGGTGCTCATGGCACCAGACGATTGAATCGTAATATATTTGTTGACGAATTTGTAACAATTCTAATGTACACACATCAAATGTGTCTAGGGATCAAGAACATTTTTAGCTCTAAAAAAATCGAATTTATTTAAATCAAATCTAATCTTCTGGATTGGTCTCCTACTTCATTCCCCATGCCTGTATCAATGACTTATCACCACATTTTGAATAAATGAAGAATGAATTCAGTTTTTGTAAAATATATTCTTGATTGCAATCTTCTAAAATGTACTTGATCCCTAGACTCTTTTGATGTGTGTATGTTGATCTGTGGCGATGTTAAGTACTTAGGTATACGATTAAAATATTTTTTCAGTGAATCGGATTATGAATAATAGTAACTTTTACATTAGGTTCTATCAGGTTAGAGCGTCAACACCGGATCTATAAACGAAAGAACAAATATCTCTTCAGCGGTTTCGGCTAGGAAATGATGAATGAGCCAAACGAGTGGTATTGGATACCTCAGTGGCGTGCACTGGCTTTTACGACAAAGTAGGCAGTAATCCCCAAGGATCGACAGTAAGTATAGGTAACTTGTCTTTACGAAATATAGACCTTTACCTATCTACTCACCCACAAAACACAGGACCTTCGTTAGCCCATGTCGTGAGTACAACAAAAAA
>SJJU01004034.1:0-16995 GCA_012932125.1 Conopomorpha cramerella | reverse complement strand
GGTCAAACGCTTGTTCATAGTGTTAAAAAAATTGATTGTTTAAATATATTTGAGTAATTTATTTTCAAAAGCGTCTGTGGTCCAGTAGGAGAGCGTCTGTGGTCCAGTTGGTTTGGACCCTTGACTTGTAACCGGGAGGTCCCGGGTTCGAGTCCGGCTACTGGACATGTACCAATGGGACTCTTTTTCAGAGCCTATGTACGCCACGCAACGCTCGTACGGTGAAGGACAACATCGTGATGAAACCCGCACACCACAAGGTGTGTGAACCCTATAACGGCGGTGGGCTCACCCCCTGTCACGTTGGGTTAAATACGCTTGGTGAACCGTGGGCATTTGCTTTAGCAAGTGCCTCTGCCTACCCCTCTTTGGGATTAAAGGCGTGAAGTGTATTTTTTTTTTATAACTATGGAGGATGACAATTTAACGGGAAATATCGGTAAGGATAGGAAAACACAGTAAGCTTTCTGAAAAATAAAATAGGTGACGTGAGAAAGCAAGAAACATAATGCTTTTAATGTTATAAACGGCGGTGGTGCTTCGTTGTACATTCCAAACACATTAACGAATAAAGATAGAAAGGTGAATGGGGATGTACGGTTTAATTTCACCGGCTGTTTTGTTCAAATTTTCTACTAAAAGTAAAATATGAGAACGATATAGCCGTTGGGACCCCCAGGGGCACAAAGCTAGGGGTACTAGTGAATCTATCTCACATGAACATTTCCAAAGTTGATATTGAAATAGTCGGTCAGCAATCATGTACATATTTGAAATTGGCTAAACTCTCAGCTATGTGCAAAACAAATGTGGAAAGAGGTAGGGGGCGTGATTAAACCTGAAAATGCCCACGTGGCGCTGGCTCGTCTATTCTAACTACGGATTACATACATACATATTGTCATCTGTAATGAAGTATAAATCCTCGTCCCGCTGCCGTTTCTCGGCGGCCAATGATTGTTGCCGGAAGTACTGCACCTCGCATGCTGGCCTTTGGTCCTTCTCTAAACTTTCTAAAACAAAATAAAAAAAAGTCTTAACCACAATTACTACATACTCAAACGCACAGTGATCCGAATGCATAAAAAAAAGAAGTTCACTAATCAAAATCGATATATATAAAAGAAAGTCGTGTTAATTACTCCACTTATAACTCAAGAACGGCTGAACTGATTCGGTTGAAAATTGGTGGGGAGGAAGCTTAAAACTGGGAGACGGACATAGGATACTTTTTACCCCGATCCTGTTGGTCGCGTCGCTATATAGAGGGTGTTATAGTTTGTATGAAATACTGAAACTACACGAATGAAATCGCGGAGCGTCCACTAGTATACAAGAAAAGTACGAATATTAAAAATAATTTTTGAAATCTTGAAATTGACTTTTCAGAAATGTCCATACAAAGTTTAATAAAAATTTGTTAGTACTACCAACAGCTCCTCTGTTTACTTTTCATACTAAATACATTACAGCTACATTGTATGTACGTTAATTAAATCCACGAGTAACAAGTCACTAATGGCTTCCATGCACAGATGATCAGCGTAGATCACAAGATGTAATAACGTCCTAGACGTTTAATTCCAATGATATTAATTTAAAAATGCACTTCTTTAATGCAATACGTAATCGTCGTTATTACAAAGCACGTATCAAGTTAATACGATCGGTAAGGGAGAGGCAGAAGCTGAAAACAGATCACAGTGGCGTGCAATTGGAGAGGCTTATGTCCACCAGTGGACAAGTATGGGCTGATGAATCATCAGTGATGATAATGTAGCCACTGTCGAAGCTTTGAGATTAGAATTATTTTTACCTGATGAATATCCCGGCAAAGGAATTTCGGATTCTATTCTAGCTTTTATTGTATCGCTAAAAAATATCAGAAATGTCAGTGCACGCCACATTTTCCGGAAAGTTGTGCAAAATGTTATTTTCTCTTGATTGCTTGTGATTTGATATCTTTCGGAGTCAATCGATTCGATTTACATATTAATTAGTGCATTATTGAATTGATAATGTGTTATCAGTTGGTACCACGTAGGCAATGAAAATAAATTAGTAACGCATTATTGGACGTAGTTCAATTTCGGGTGTAGTTTGGCCAGCGAGTCGCGGTTGAGCCCAAATTACTTATTTCACTTGTTACACAAACTCGAATCCTATTCTCTGGATTCGGGCCCCAAATCATCTGACATCATGTAGATGAACCATACATTAGTACACAATACCTAACCATTAAATTTACAACGTACACATAATGTTATCTATGATACAGTTGTCTGGCACAAATTAATTTAACTTCAATCGCGCCAAGTAAGCCCTTTGGAACACAATTCGTACATTGCTATAAGAGAATTAATTACCTGAAAATATTGTCACGGCATAAATTTTAAGGAATTCAATAGACTCGTCCCTGAGGGGATGGGCAATGGAGAATTTTGAAACTCTAAAAAAATCTTATCGAGATGTCACTAGTAGGTGCCCAGGGTGACTTCTGTCAGTTATATTTTTGTACGTTTTTTATTGTTTAGGTAAGTTACTCAAACTTCGGACACTTCTGTAACATAGAAACAAACAAAAAAAAACTAGCACTTTCAATACAGACTGCTTGAAGTTAGTCATTTCGCTAACATTTATCCCCCCTAATAAAGCTAGCATCTGTCATAACTAAAAGAAACATGGATCCTGAAAATTGCATATAAATGGTTTAATTGAACTAGCGCCATCTATACTTAGTAAATCTATGAGTCCAGAATTACAGGGCGAAGACCTGCCACAGTTTCATGAAACCACCATACGTACTCTTTAGGACACTAGTAAAACTTCAAAATAAAATTAAACCGCTAAAAAAAGTGAGAAACCGCTAAGAAAATATGGAACCACCTTTAGGGTATACGCTTACCTTCAAAATTTCAAAATTGGACTATGTAAAAAGTACACATAGTACTTCTGCGACTTGTTCATCTCCTCTGTTCTTAATGAGTCTTGCATTTTAATAACGTAAATATTTTGTTTCTATTTCAGCCAACAACGGTGTGGTTTGACGACGATGTGACGTACCCGCGCTCTCACCAGCCCCGGATTTACAAGCGATCGATTTATGAAAAAGTGGCCAACCACTTTTTAGACAAAAAACCCGAATGAAGATTGTAAAATCAAATCCGATTACCTACCCGTTAACGCCTCAAGCAGTGCCATATAATATATCCTGTGAGTAAACTTTGTGTAAGAGTTTACGGTTTTTTATTCCTCACAAAATCTCACATTTATTATTCAAACCAATTGGAGTCAAATGAAGTGATTTTTTAAAATATTTGTTCCTAATAAAACAAGCACATATATAGATATACACCTAGATTACTTTTCAATCGATGCTTTCGAACACAATTTATTTTTTATTTTAACCCATCAAGGCTCGGAAGAGAGAAACTTTAATTGTATATGTTAGCGGTTATCTGGTTAAGCCTTGACTGGTTAAACGGAAAATCTACGATATCAAGGTTCAATTACATATAATATAACATAAATCTAGTCCTATTATAGTGATTAATAAATATGTGTATTTGAAAAACAAATATCGTTTTGCCGTAAACGTATAATGCGGTTTAATTGTATTGCTTATTATTTAAATATTCACTATCTCTTTGCATTATATTCCACACTCCATAATATTGTTATAAGAAAAATATTTTAAAGCATTTTCATGCATTACAAATGATTATATTGTATTAAGTTTCGATTATATTTAGTTGATAATAATAATAGTTGAAACGGCAACATAGTTGCAGAAAGGACACAAAATAGTTACCTGTCTTAGAAAATTATAGATCTAACATTTATAATTAGCTGTATGTATTAATTATCTTCATCACATGAAATTACATGTATATTTTATTAAATGTAGTCATCATACGGTTAATAAATATGTGTGCAATTATATTGCGTATTTATTATTAGATATACATAGGTACATATTATATTATATTTATCTGTGTGTATGTTTCGTGTATACGTTTACCTATATTGCTTACTAGTGGACGCCCCGCGATTTCATTCGCGTAGTTTAGTAGTACCTGCATACTATATTTCAAGAATCTATCTTGGGCGGTTTAGATTTTTCATACAAAAGTATTTTCCCGTTAATTCCCGTTCCCGTGAGAATTTCTGGAATTCCTTTCTTAGTGCACCCCTACGGTACCTAATCTACGTTCAAATTTCAAGTGCCTAAGTTTACCCGTATGGGCTGTGCGTTGATATGTCTGTCAGACAGTTTCCTCTTTTATATATTTAGATAAAACAAAGTCGCCTCCCGCTGTCTGTCCCTATGTATGCTTAGATTTTTAAAACTACGGAACGGAATTGAATGCGGTTTTCTTGAGTAGATAGTATGATTCTTGAGGAAGGTTTATATATACAAAATAATGTTAACTTTTCAAATTAGGGATGAGTGAGAGTATTATAAACTTAAAAGTAAACAAATATAATCATAATGCTCCGAACTGCTAAGCTATCAGAAGTTCACGTGTTATTGTGAGTCAACCATAACAGATAGACATATGCTGTTGCGGGATATATTTTAGACAATTTTATATAAAATATTTCCGTCATACATGATTTTTATGTAACTTTTACCATTAAGGCAGACGCGACGGAAGCTTAAAAAATGGAGTAATTTCTCCCGTTTTCCCAAAATTTCCTTTCACTACTCTGCTCTGCTGCTTTTGAATGTAGCGTGATGAAAAGTATCCTATAGCCTGCCCAGGAGTATGAAGAATAATTGTACCAAGTTTCGTTAAAATCCGTCGAGTAGTTTTTGTTTCTATAAGGAACATACAGACAGACAGACACACAGAAAGACAGACAGACATAGACAAAAATTTTACTGATTGCATTTTTGGCATCAGTATCGATCACTAATCACCCCCTGATAGTTATTTTGAAAATATATTTCATGTAGAGAATTGACCTCTCTACAGATTTATTATAAGTATACATAACTATTTGTTGTAAGGAAAATTCTTTCCTCAAACATATAGCGACCTTAACCACACCGCATAGTCCAAGGGTAACTGGAAGATAATGCTTTGTAGCATTAATTTCGCCTTTGTACAATTTTAGTACAATAAAGTATTAAATTATAAGTTAGGTATACAGGCTATTGACAGCATCGTACGAGTTTTACTGTAAATTAATTAAAAGTAAAAACCTTTTTAAAAATAATCTTTTATTTAAATGCGCCAAAAGGAATAAAATAAACTTTAACTTTAAAACTTTTTTTACCATCAACTTATAACGTTATTACACTATTTATACTTGCTAGCTTGTCGCGAGATTTAAGTAGGCACTTGTACATACTTAATTTGAAAATGCTGTTGTTGAATGGTTACCGACAAAACATCTAAACGTACAGGTAGAACAAAAATCAATGAGTGAATAAATGTATTGATGAATGTGGAAAACGCAAATGTGGTGTGTCAGGATGTGTATGGAGAGTTCAAGTAAAAAATGGCTATATTTCCGAAACCGCAAGTAAAACCCTTATGCTATGATAATGTTATAGAACTATTTTTTTATGATTTTTTGATATATTTTTATAACGTTCACAAGAGCGGTTTTTTTTAATTTCGCAAAAAAAATGTATGGGTACCCGAAGCGACGGAACCCGAACCGCGTGTCCTTAAACGAGACCTATGGCCTATGTAGAATTTAGAACATGCTCTTTAATCATTATATGTTTGTATGAAAGGAATAATCACAAGTCATTTTTTATGTGTGTAGTACAAAACAGTAGCTAAATAATCCTCTCGATTGTACGGAACGATATGAATCCCAATAATAGCACTCTGATATACAATGGAAAAAGCATGTTATTTTGAGATTTTATACTACTTTGAATTGAATACTTCATTAGCATGTTTGCTCATTATTAGTATACATACTGATAATATGGTATGCCTTTTGCCTTGGGCTTTAGAAAAAACTGAACGATGTACACTTTCTGGTACTACTTATTGCACTTGAACGTTATCAAACAAATATTTGATCGTTAAAAGGGCGGTTAAAAAAAACGAAATTATTGTATTTCCATGCATTTTACTTTGCGAAAACTGATTCATTTTTCTTTCGATAATTGCAAAGATATGCCTCCAATGCTGCCGCTTCTGCCTTGATTGAGTCCTGGCAAATCTTCCTGGAAGATGTTTTGCATGATTTTATATAATATAATGAGATTGAAATGGAGCGAGAGTGCACTGCGGAACTAATATATATATATTTTAAACACATTGAACAAGCGTTTGACCAACATCCTGCCTGATGTTAAACAGCAATGTGATCTACGATAGAGAACATTTGTTCATTAGGTACCTATTTACCCGCGACTTAAAGACCTTCAGACTGTACTGCGCAGGAAACACAGACACTGGCAAGTCATTAGGTGTTACTTCTCTTCTCCCATTAGGGGTTAACTTCTCTCATCGTCTTACCAATGTACTCTCCCACATACTACTGTCTCAAATTATTCGTTTTTAAATTAAACTAGCGAACCCGGCGAACTCCGTTTCGCCACCAGATGGGTTCGTTTCGTTTACCCGCTTTTCTGTTGAATTTTTTCCTGAATTTTCTTTGCTATAAACCTCACGGAGCCCGAGACCTTTCCAACGAATGCGAAACCGTGGTAATCGGTTCGTGCGTTCTGGAGGTATAGCGTCAGGGAGGAAAACCCGACTTATTTTTATATAGTAGATTTATAGGAAACGGTCAAAACGCATAACCGAAAGGATCCGTAATTGATCGTTGATCAGATTGTCGAGCAAATACTGACCTTTAAAAGATCATGGAAAGTGAACCTAGTTGCGTGTTGAGACATTGTTTACTGGAGAATATGATTTTCATGTGGTATATTAGCTATTCCACCACATAATGTCGCATTTTTTGGTTTACGTGTTTTTTTATTGCGCAGATGAAGATGTCTAATATAATTACTACAGAAGTACAGACTTTAAAGCCGTTGATTTCTAACAACATCTTTTTCACCTTCGTCTACTCGTCTTTTGTTGTTTTGGCTTACTTTAATAGTTGTTTGGAGCCATCGCTGTATAAAATTCTTGGTTACTTTCAGGATGCCCACTGGTCCTTCACAGTGTTTTGTGAAGGATACAATACCGACCAATTTACCGTTAGACACTACGGGACCGCCGGAGTCACCCTGAAAATAATATATGTATTTATTTATTTAATATACAAAAGAGTGTAAAATAGAAAGTATTTAACGTTTATCTGGTTATCTGTCTGTTTTTTAATCATTCGTACGGGTTTTACGTACACGACAAACACCTATGCCAGTTGACATATTCATGGTGCCGGCGCACAGCATTCGATGAGTAGCCGTGGTGAATATAATGTCCGGCAGGGAGAGGCAATCTTCGCGGGATAGTACTGGCAGGCGGATCTCTTTCAACGTGTCCGACATTCTGATATCCTTTAAAAATAATACTAATTATGAAGTTTCACTAATAGTAACGATTATGTGTGCTTCCGTGCGGAAAATTGTAATAATTTAATACATACCTATTATTGTTGAAAGGTATGAATAATGGTTCATACAAGGTTCATATACTAATAAATTCATTATAATTTTCCTATTTTTTAACCCAAGCACGGAAGTTCTCAGGAATAAACCACTTTGCAAGATTCAAATGGCCTGATAAATTAAAAATGTTCCATAACAGTACGTCGACTTGATGACAATCGAACTTCTGTTGTTTTAGTTTGAGGGTCAAATAATGTGTTAACCACAGTGAAAACCGAGGCTGTATCATTAATGACATATTACTATTTAAATTGTCAATGTATTTTTTTTCTCATACTGCCTCATATTGTCACAGTACGCTAGGGTACGTTTTTCCGGGAAAGATTATATCAAGCATTAAGTAAGTACTAAAGTAGAAAAAAAACCTCTGACCATTTTATCATTATATCCATACCCGGCGATGGTGACTATGGTACCGGGTTTAATGTCTTTCCTGTTGCCCACCGGGATGGGCTGAATGTGAGGATCCGATGGCAGCTTTTTCGTCAGGAGCAACAATTGATAATCGTAGTCGAAACGGTGCAACATGTCTGCTTGCCTGTACCTGCGAACCAAGTCATTTACTGAAATATTTCAATAATTGTTTTTCAACGGGCGCTTTGGGAAAAAATATTATTTGGATATTGGTTTGGATAACAATTTTAAAAGCTTTTATTTAACTTGCAATGTACCTACCTATGTATGTGTGTTCGGTGCAAATCTTGCAACTCAATTTTGAAGCAGATGTACTCAACCGATTATATGTATAATATGGGTATCAAATGATAGTAGGGCTTGCTAAGTATAATTTGGAAAATAAAATGTCCTTTGTCTAAATCGAACAAGGCGGCATTTACAAGATGGTTGACTAATTATTTTAAAGAAGCACCAGTACAATATGGGTATCAAATGAAAGAGCTTGCTAAGTTTATCTCGAAAAATAAAGTGACGTCTGTCTAAAACCAATATGGCGGACTTATTTTGAAGCAAATATTCTCGAAGGTTTCGACGATCGAGAAATTTTGTATGCACGTTTAGTTGGGATGATTGTGCATCATGCATGGTTAACTATGTAACGTTTTTCTCAATCCAGCTTGGCGGTACTTACAAGATGGCGGACTGATTGTTTTTAATGTACCTATCCTTACAAAATGGGTATTAAATAAAAGGCGTGCTACGTATAACTCGAAAAACAAAATTTGAATAAAACCAAGGTATTTTTCAATTAACATGTTCCGGGGAGACATTGCAGTTGGGTAGAAACATTTTAATTCTTTTTAGCGCATGTAAATAAAAACTTATTATTTTAAATGTTGTTTACTTTTAATATATTTAGCTTTCAAAATTGTACATATGGCTTGATCATAGAATTAGTCGGTGGGTACGTGCCTATATTAATACGACTGGAATGCTCACTCTGACCAAAAAATATTTACATAGATATTATTGTTGTACTGTTGATACTGTCGATAGTTTTGTACTATCGACTGTTAACTTTGTTGGAATAATATTGGTTGGATTTATACAAGACAATAACATATTACAAAAATTACTGGCTTGTGGAGCGCACAGTTGGTGTTTGTGGCTACATTCGTTTACAGCCACAGCTTGATTCCACAATGTATTCAGTATTTATTGTGCAAGTCTTACATCTAAGAACAAACCCTGTTAGGGTGTCGCATGTAAACGCTTGTTGTCACGCAAGAGCAGTGTTGCCGAATTATCTAAATAATAAAACTATCGAAGTTTCATCTACCACTATAGATATTTTTTCATTAAAAAATGTACCGTATCGATTGTTCTATGGATGTTGTATCGGTGAGATAATTCAGCCTGTAAAATTTGATAGATTTGCGGTTTTCTCACGGGTGTCGTGGTTGTCTCACGGAACTGAACCAAATTTAAATGAGAACAAACAGGAAGCACCAGTTTAAAAAAAGAGATTCATCCAAATCGGTACACACAGTCAAAAGTTTTGAGGTAACGTCCTCTTTGTTTTTTGAAGTCGGTAAAAATAAATTATTTATTTAATTCGTATGAAATTTTATTCAATCCTAAAACTGATCTGTTTTTCTTCCGGTTACTCCAATGTTGCCGCTTCTTTTTTATCTGAATCCTGGCAAGTCCTCCTGGAAAATGTCAATAGTTATGAAAATGCTTCAATAGGTTCAGTGAGATTGAAATGCATTAACTTGAGAGTGTAGGCACCGTAGGTATGTGCGACTACTGTTAGACAGCGGTTGCTGTCATTGACAAGATTCCCCGTCACAAAATTGGTGGTGGTGGTGCTCTCCCATAGAGAAATTAGTCTGGCAACCATTGTGTAGCTGTCCCAAAATATTTTTTAGATTAGGGAAGTCGTCAAAATCGAACGGAAACGATCAAATAGTAAAATCACAACGAGTTAGTATCATTAATCGCTAATTGTTTGTTGTCGATTTTATAGTATCCATTAACTAGCATCTTTAAAAATAAAGGGCATGAGATGGGCAAAATAATTTTAGATACGTATTGATGAACAACTAAACTTTTCCTGGTAAGTCATACATTATAGTGAACAAAGGTTTTTAGTAATAGTACTCTTGGAAGTTATACTTATAATAGTTTGAGAAGATAGATAAATAAAAACGTTATAATGTTGGGTACTTATGTAGTTTTTTTTGCCATGCCCCTCGTAGTTGCTTGATATCATTAGAGGCACAGTTCCTTTCACTTCATACATCTGCTTTTCGTTCGAATCATTTCATGTTAGGAGTATTTCTCGTCATATATATTAAGGCAGGCCTCAGCGACCGTAAGGTTTAATTTGTTTTGTCTTACCTTAATTGTTGAATGGAGCCATCGCCGAATGAAATTCTTAGTGACTTTCAATATGCCCACGGGTCCTTCACAGTGTTTTGTGAAAGACACAATTCCGACTAATTTACCGTTGGACACTACGGGACCGCCGGAGTCACCCTAAATACAATTATTATGGATTAACATGATTTGAATTTGGGATCGGATGTTGAATGACCAAGTTGATTCTTCTCTACGGATCGGATGAACTTGGATAAAACCAAGGTCATGTTCTGCCGATTTCAGTACACGGTACCGTTCTCGAAGTTGTTCAAAAATACGTATATCTTGGACAGACACGTAAAGCATACCAATCGTGTGTTTAAGTACGGGATAGGGAGCACAATATCGTAGTATCGTAAGTAGGTATAATTAACGCAGCTCCCGGCTATATTAATAAAGGTCGGTTTTACGTACATCACAAATTCCTTTGCCAGTTTTCATATCCATGGTTCCAGCGCACATCATTCTATGAGTAGCCGAGGTGAATATAGGATCCGGCAGGGAGAGGCAATCTTGTCGGGATAGTATTGGTAGGCGGATCTCTTGCAATATTTCTGATAGTTTGGTATCCTTTTTATTAAAAAATAAACAATTAAAGGCCTACTACTAACTATAATATAAATGAAATGTTTTAATTACTTATTATTTGTTTTGCGGAAAATGCATTCGAAAATTATACTAAGTATTACTATTATTGTAGTAAATCAATTTTTCATCTTGTTTTGCAAAATAATAAGGATATAAGTATCCTGAGGGTAATTATGCTGAATTTAATAGGCACTACATACAAACATAGCTTTACACATATCAATATACCTCTACCTGCTAAGATCTCAAATAAATAAATACTTATCATTTTAAATAAAACTGACCGTTTTGTTGTGTAATCCATACCCGGCTATGGTGACTATGGTACCAGGTGTTATGTCTTCAGCGTTACCCACGGCGATTGGCTGAATGTGAGGGTCCGATGGCAGCTTATTCGTCAAAAGCAACAATTGATAATCGTAGTCGAAACGGTGCAACATGTCTGCTTGTCTAAACCTGCGGGTCAAGTCAGATATTTACTGCAAACGATGGTTGCTAGATGCTGTATGGATTGGTCATAAAATTAATAAATGCAACTGTAATGGTCACTATGACAAAACCGCGAGCGGGTTTTACGTACTCACAGATATAAATCGAACGAATTTAAAATATAAGACAAATAATGAAAGTAACTTTTAAATTAAGAAATAGCACAAGACGAACTGTTTTCCTATTACTTAATGTATCCAATAAACCTAAAGTAAACAGTAATTGTCAAAGCATATAGTGCAGCCTGTGCCCAGAAGTTCGGGGCATAAAAATAGGACTGGGGCTGTCCTTTGCCTACCGGAGATACTGTGGTGCGCAGAAGGAGCTAGCGGCGGTCCCGAAGTTGCGGCGGCGGTACCTGGGCGGTACCACGGTGACACAGTTATCGTCGTAAACTCGGAGATACGTCGATCGCCCACCATCCATGGGCATGACCCGCCTAGTAGGACTGGGCCCAACCTGGGATGTAGTGGCTATATATCCATAAAATATTTCAGAACAAATTTCACCACTTAAAAATGAGTAAAAGGTGTCCCTCGTATCGTAAATCCAATGCCAATGTCAGGTATTCCTTTTTAGCAAATACAATAGTAAAATAGGTATGTGCATGGGCAATACGAATGCAAATGCTATGTACTAATCATTTACTTTTATTAAACTAACCACACAGTATGTTACACACTCTTTAATACAAAAACTTGAACTCACCTGTAAAAGGATATATGGCGGCTTATTTTCACACAGTAGTTAGTATCATGTTTCTGGAGTGATTTCAGTAAGTAATATGTATTATTGTTCATGGGAAACTAAGTACTGCTTTACATGGTAAAAAATCTTGTTTGGGGCCAGCCATAGATGTATACAATATACAAAAGCCTGAACCAGCCTGTTGTGGGGGTCCCGGCAATAACGCGCGACTGCCACCGTCAGGTTTTAGTGTGTATGACGAATGCGCGATGCGAGCGACGATGCGACCATCGCGTGTTCGCATCGCACATTTGAGTCGAGCGATCGTGTCGTGCGATTGTCAGTTAGGACACCTATTAGAGTTCAATATGTTTGATCGCGCGTTCGTATGAGTAAAATTCGCGCGAACTTACGATGATCGCGCATTCTATTAGGACAACGCCTATGAGTTTTAATTGTGCTTACTGCCCTACCAACTTAAATGTCCACTAACTGTATAATATAACATTTAAAATTAACGAATATCATGGTAAATGTACACATTATATTTATTTCGGTTTATTTAAGAGTTATTGATGTTATTTTTACTCATGAGGTCAGTTTAAAGGTTTTTTTAAAGATCGCCTGGACTCTGGAGTCGTTAGATTTCACCCTTCAAAGAGGCCAGTGCATTGAGCATTCCAGTTGTACGTTGGTACATGCTGTTACTATTTTCTTATTATTTACCTATTGTGTAGTCTCAGGTTAAGCTTCGCGGGTCGAACCCGGTGCTTTTCAAGGTTCAAGATGAAGGACGCGGGTCCAACATGGGTGCAACACACTACATTAACGGTGGCGCTGCGGGTGAGGGGTACAAAAGGTTGACGGCCACATATATTGCAGCAGCCTTCGACCATACAACTGCTAAATACTCACATAACAAACCACACCGTGTAAAGATCACAGACATTAGACTGGTAGGTAAGTACTATTGAAAAAATATGGATCTGAGGACATTGGTGTAAAGGGATTGCCTGGCGATCTAAGCTATGGGATAAGGAAAGTGAGAGTCACTCATAGTCGTCTAATGCTCGACATAGGCGTCTCCAATTGTACGTCACTGTGATTTGTTTTCGGCTTCGCGCATCCAGCGTCTGCCAACCATCTTGCGCAAATGATCAGTCTCAGGGCGTACACTCTCCATGCTTGCCAATAATCCTACTAATATTATAAACGTGAAAGTTTGTATGTGTGGATGGACGTTTGTTACTCTTTCAAGCAGAAAGTAGGTACTGGACGGATTTTGATGAAACTTGGCAGTATTGTAGCTTATAAACTAGAATAACATATAGGCTATAAGGTATTTTGGTAAAACAACGTTTGCCGGGAGAGCTATAGTACCTTATAATATGACACATCCGGGCCAGTCCGTTTCTCATAGCTACGCCGGTATACGTAGCCGGGAGGGCCAGTGACCGGTAGTGGGGTTAAGTAATGGTGTAAAATTTAATAAGGTTTACTTATTTTGCATCTTACTTGGGATGAATGAAGTGTGCGCAGATAGGGTATTCGCTGCACGAACAATGCACGTTAGCTCCAACTGCTACAAAATCGTGTTCGTCCCTGATGAAAATCGCAATGTTAAGCATCGGTAATCTCAACTAATTATCTTCTTCAGAAGTAGGCCCATGCAAAAGTGGGGTAGTACCTACTAAGAAACAATATTGATTGCAACATAAGGACGAATTATATAAAAGTAATTTTGGGTAAAACTACGCAGTTTTTGCCATAGTTTAAATAGCTGTTTATCTATTATACAAAAATCAAAGCCACTTTTCGTTGTCACGGCATATCTCCGGAACGGGTGGACCGATTTCGCTAATTCTTTCTTTGTTGTGTGTGCTTATTAATGACAGCAGAGGGTTCTTATGAAAGAAAAAAAATGACATCGACTGCTGGGCACTGGCCACCCTGGATATAGTTAAGACAGAACAACTTCTGTCGAGTCCATTAGTTGTAAATAAATATATCTTACGCTTTTTAATCGGCGGGGATAAGAGAGGTAGGTATAGGCATTTGCTAAGCAAATGCCCACAGTTCATTAAGCGTATTAAAAATAGTCTCGTTTATTATACAGGCCCCGCCTTTGAACGTTATTAAGTTTCCTACTCACCCGCAGTGTGCAGCGGTGAGGACCCACTCCATGTTGAGCAGGGTCCCGCTGCACAGACGTCCATATATGACTGCGTAGGGATGGTCTAATGTCGACGTATCATTCCCTTCCTTTATTCGGGACCTTCGAGAAAGTGTGTTCCCCTTTAATTAATGTCATGTCCTAATATTGAAACAGGAAGGCAGGATTTCGTGAAACCGGAGAGACGGAAAAAACGACGCGGAATAAAATGCAACTTGTTAAATTCCATATTAACATACGTTGTGTACAAATAGTCAAAGAAAAATAAGATAATTCCGAACTGATGTTTTGCTTTCGGAATTTGCGGCTTAATTTGAATTTACATCGTTTGACGTCTGTTGGCGATCAGACCTGTAGGTATCAGCGAACTCCATTTAGTTTAGTACGTTCCCAATTCCTAATTTCCATTGCTCCTACATTACCAAGGCCTCTGAGAAAGAGGCATGAATTAATTAATTTTTTATTTATTTCTTATTTCATTCGAGGCCTTGTGATTACTTTGGTTTGGCGGTAGATTGAAACTTACCACTTGCTACTATCAGTTATAAAGTTGTTGTTTCTTTGTCGTGTTTTCAAAGCCTTGGCAACCGATGGTAACTCTTTAGGTGACAACACTGAACGACGACGCCTCTTGTAAAATACATGTGTACGATAGTATGCCACTTCACAGGCTGGCGACTGGCCTGTTTTTATCAATTCTAGAACAAGACAGATGTGAAATGTAAACGTGCTGGCATTCGAGCGTTTATTCCTGTGGTTACTGTTCAAGGCCACTCCGAACGGAAAAAAACCTGTTCTTCGAGACCCATGTCCCTGTTTGAAGGATATGAGGAATTAAGTTAAGTAAGTCAGCACCTGTCATTTTGAATCACCAGAGGACCAGATAATTAAAAGCCCGCAAGTCGGCGATACATTGGACTGAGATGGTCGCTACCCAGCTGGTTTTATATTTTCTATGTCTTATATCTTTTTACCTACGGTTAAACAACAACAAAACCGAGATTCCCCCTGAGAAGAATGTGTTAAGTTGGCAACATGGGGCTGAGGAACCCCGATCGAAAAATTAGAATGAAAGCCTTGCTTTAGAAAGTTTGCGCTTTCTGAGGATTCTTGGTAAACATGTACGAGAGTTTGGGAATATGCGTCCCACATAACCCAATTAACAGAAACGTGACTTCCGCAAAAAAATAAATAAAAGGATGATAGTCTTAATTATGGTAAAGGAAAAGGAAGACACGTGTTAGACACTTCTTGAGTACCAACATACCGACTTAGATTTAGAAAAAAAGTTTATAACTACCACTAGAATTTCCTGGCAAAAACGAATCAGAATTCATAGACGCAGACCATCCTGGGGCTCGGCACAAAATAGTTTCGTAGAATATAATGTACAACATTAGAAGTATCCGCATTTTAGTAACCAAAAGTTCCTACTGTCTACCTGTTGATTTTCAGATACAAAAGAAACAAATCATTATTTCCTTGAAATGTTTAATGAACATGGCGTAATTAATTTGTCGATTCGATGTACAATTACGAAGTTTTTTCAAAGCGATAAGTAGTTTACCAGTGCACCTCTGTATGCAATAAGTGTAAGGTAAGCTCAAATATTGCTGCTGAAGTATTTCCCACAGGTGTGATAGAACTAAATGTTTTTCTACTAGTGAAATTTAACATCCTATATAATGTTACATACTTACCCATAATGTAGGTATCAAGTCATAGCATCTCCTTGGCATATAATGTAACCTACTGATTATATTTTGATAATACAGTAGCATTGATTGTTCTTCAAGAATAAACCCGTAAGAATAAGCCTTAAGCCTTAAACCCGTATAACTAAACTCCCTTCAAGTACAAAATATCTACAACTTAAGTAACGCTTGCCCCGCTCTAATCTTGTTTGTGTAACAGAGATGGTGAACTATGCTCAAGTGATACCTGAGTCACCTAGGTAGTGGCCTCGTACCGCGAGGCCCAAAAGTAACATTGTTTACGATGTGTGACAGTGACAGTGTTATACCACTGGTCTAGCGCTATCCTTGTCCCACGGCGAAAATAATATTACTGTAAGAACTCGTGTTGGGGGGCCTGATTACTGTTCCATAGTACGGGCCTTAGAGTTAACGTACGTAACGTTTAGGAACCTGCGTAACAGTAGGTCGACTGCTCAATGTTGATTTCAAGTATCTAGAAAATTTTACAGGAGAGGCAAAATCATTATATAATCGATTATCTCTCGTTTGGAATAATTTACGAAAATATTTTTTTGCCACAAATAAGAATAAGTTGTTACAAATCATTATTTAAAGATTTTTCTCGATAACTCTTTCTGTTTTGCTAAAGTAAGCAAAAGTGTGTGCTCAAGTATCATACTACTACCTACTTAAAAGCAAGTAAGACAAATCATAATCCAAGTACGTTTATTATTTTTATACTTGTTACCTATAGCTTTGTCAGTACGATATTTAATTTAGCACAGTTTTCGCAAAAAACAAACCGTAGAAATGCTTCGACAACGAATCCAACGGTGCAAAAATCGGAAAATTGAAAAAAAAAATTACACTTCACGCCTTTAATCCCAAAGCGGGGTAGGCAGAGGCACTTGCTAAAGCAAATGCCCACAGTTCACCAAGTGTATTTA
>SJJU01004030.1:0-24536 GCA_012932125.1 Conopomorpha cramerella | reverse complement strand
AATATACATACATTATTAACTGTTTGCTGGACAGTAAACGCCTATAGGCGTAATAGCAATGAAAAAAAAAATTGTGCCTATTTTACTGCCCCCTTCAATCAGTTATATGTATGTATTATTATGCATATAAACCTTCCGCTAGAAACGCTCTAATAATTAAAACCACATCAAAATCCGATGCGTAGTTTTAAACGTCTAAGTATACATAGGGTGAGACAGCGGGAGGCGACTTTGTTTTATACCATGTCGTCCGAAAAACGTTATTCTGCCCATATGCAGTGCCATTTACATTGTTTATTTGATATTCTAGGCATGAATCGTACTAATATTATAAATGGGAAAGTGAGTTTGTTTGTTTGTTCCTCTTTCACGCCGTAACTACTAAACCGATTGTTTTGAAATTTTGCAGACGTATAGTTAGAAGTCCGGTTTAAATGTTAGGATACTTTTTATCCGCCATAGCCTTTACGCCAAGATATTTTACTGAAAGGGCTGGTTTTCTCTACAGCATATATTCGCCAAACCGATGCATATTGTGGTGGTTAAAAGATCAGATTACCAGTTTCAACTTGAGACATTAATTCCCAATGAACTATTTTAATTGCGTTGTCAAATTGTACTTCCAATTTTACATATCGCTTATTTCATCCTAATAATATATTGTTATTTTGAAAAGAACTTAAGTGATAGTAATAAGATTGTTATTTCAACAGTGTGACATTTTGAGATGTCGCGTTAATGCAGTAAATGAGCGCTATATAATTATTATTCAAAATGGCGGCATCGATCATCAAGTTGTTGCCATTTACTAATAAAAAATATTAACGCACTTTTCATTCAGACTGTACCCACATAATTGTACACTTTGCACGAGTATGTTATAAAACATTACGATAATGCCGGTTTCTCGTTATCGCGATTAATTAGTTGTTTTTCACTAATGAACAAAAAGCTTAAACAGCATGTCCTCTCTCTTAAGATGCACATCTGTGTAACAGTAGAGTTCTGCAGTCAAAGCTCATGCCGGTGACATCATAGCCTTGAGACCGATAAATCCTCACTCTCATCCATATCAGGTAGACATTCCAAAAGTTTTGCGTTTTAGTGCAAACCGCCAGATTGTGGAAAGACTTGCCGGAATCTGTGTTTCCTGCGCAATATAGTCTGGACGTCTTCAAGTTATACGATGAATAGGTACTTAACCTTTTGACCGCCGGAGAACTAATTTTGTTTTCACGATTATGGATTCTCCTTTGATAATCATAAACTTCAAAATCACTTGTTTCATGTGTCTTATTTATTGGCGGTGAAAAGGTTAAGAATCAAGCGTAGTTCATTGTAGACTATAGTCTAGAGATAACGTTATTTAATACATTATTTTTTGTATGTGTGTGTCTTGTTGGCTATCCTTAAATAAATAAATACGAGACAGGACAGTGTTCTTATTACATTAACAAACAGTCAACGTATAAGACCCGATATTTTAACCGACTTCAAAAAACGAGGAGATTTTCAATTCGACGGTATTTTTAAATGTTTGTTACCACCTTACCTCTTGACTCGTAGAGCCGTTTTGGATGATTCTTCTTTTGTTTGAAAGCTGGTGCTTCCCGTTTGGTCCCATTTAAATTTGTTTCATTTCCCACTAATCACAAAAGTCTTAATATTTTACTGGTTGAAGTGGGATTTTCTTCTTAAAGTTATTCATCGATGCCATTTTAGATTTGAAATAAAATAAATGGGGACCACATAGGTAGCACAGGCTTTCAAATAAAAAAGTTATGTAAAACCAGTCATAATCTAACATACATAACATCTTATATGTGAAAACTTGTAATTGGCTTACATTAGTTAAGTTATTGTTAATTTAAAATACATAAAGCTGTAAGTTTTCCTTCTAATAAATAAATAAATAAGTTTTGAAGTTACGAACAATACACTTCACGCCTTTAATCCCAAAGAGGGGTAGGCAGAGGCACTTGCTAAAGCAAATACCCACGGTTCACCAAGCGTATTTAACCCAACGTGACAGGGGGTGAGCCCATCGCCGTTATAGGGTTCCCACACCTTGTGGTGTGCGGGTTTCATCACGATGTTGTCCTTCACCGTACGAGCGTTGCGTTGCGTACATAGGCTCTGGAAAAAGAGTCCCATTGGTACACGTCCAGTAGCCGGACTCGAACCCGGGACCTCCCGGTTACAAGTCAAGTGTCCGACCAACTGGACCACAGACGCTCTTACGTCGTCGTCTTACGAACAAAAAAAAAGTCAAATAGAGACACTTTGTCCTAAACTAACCATAACCTAACCATACTGTTGTTTTTGCCCTCACAGGGTTCATGTTTGATACTTTGCTATTTATTTAAGAACTTTTGCTGTAACATAAGTGCAATAAACGAATTGAATTGAATTTGTCCTTTTTTGAAATCAGAATCTATAAAAAACTTATTTTTTATTTTGACTGCACCTATCTACAAAGAAGTGCACGTCATGTCGACTGTATTGTGAAACAGTGGGATAACAATGCCGGCATCGATTATCTGGATTAATTAGTCGAGCTTCACTGTAGTGCTGTTGCTCAAAGGCCACCTCGATAGACTAACGCCAGAGCTTTTCCTTTTACGTTACTGCAGTTTGTTTTATTAGACTATTGTTCGCTTCGTTCAACAATTCACGCGAGACAAGTGCTTAGTTAATTTTTGTTTTTGTTGACTTCAAAAAAGGTGGTTTTCAATTCTAATTACATTTTTTATTGTTATTACAGAACTTGGGATGGGGTGAATCGATTTTGATGAAGATTTTTTCGTTTGAAATTTGTTTCGAATCGTTTTGTTTTGTTTTAGTTTTGACAATAGCATCCGCGAGAAATAGAAGACTTATTTATTAACTGGTTCCTCTGGGAGAACCGACGTGGTTCGATTTTTAAGCGACTCCAAAATACGAGGAAGGTTTCTTCTTCATTCGACCCGTACGTTTTTTTTTTAATCACTATGAACAAGCGTTTGACCACCAACCTGCCTGATGTTAAGCAGCGATGTGGTCTACGATGGAGCACACTTGTTCAGTAGGTACCTATTCACCCGCGAATTGAAGACCTTTAAACTATACTGCGCACGTTTTTTTTCTATTTGTTCGCTTTCGTCGTCTATGAACCAATGTTGATGAGACGTTATATTTATACCGTGGAGTGAAGAAATCACGAACCATTTACTAGAAAGAAAAAAGCAGAAAATCCATATAATTTAACCCTTAATCAAACAAAGGATAGTATATTGCCACTTGACCAACACATACTTTGAACCTTGTTGAATGTCCTCACTGGAATTGTCTAATGATTTCAGCGAACTTATCAGATAATAATCACATAAGGTATGTAACGCTACAGGACCTATTTAAACATTAAACAATAATTTCACATTGTACTAAAAAACTAGATTACATGATAAACATCACCCGGGTTTATGTGATGGATTGGTCGGTAATTAGAATAACAAACGTCAATAGAGTCCAAATTCCATCAGAAACACACCTAACCTTGTCTGATTAAGGGGTAATAGCTTGTTTACAAAAACGTATGTGCCGTCTCCACACGCAACGCGGCGCATGTCCTAAAAAAAGACCCAAGGGACGTCAAGAATGAACTCAGAAGGCACATCTTTCTACTTTAGCTACTTAAGGTGGAATGAAGGCGACATTGTGTGTGTTGGTTTTTTCCAGGTCATCTCCATAACTAATAAATCACATCACTACACACTTACACCAGATTGGTGATCCTGGCCGAAGGTGGCGTGAAAAGTACTCGAAACCGAAGGTCATGTATGAAAAGATGTACGAATGTAGATGAAGCGAAAGGGGTATGTCAGGATCGTGACAAATGGAGATCTGTAGTCTCTGCCTACCCCTCTGGGAGACAGGCGTGAAGTGTATGTATGTATTACACACTCGGAAAATATCTCCAGGTGAGAATTTGCTAGAAAACTTTAAATTTTATAAAATAAGCCGAGCATTTTATGTGGGCATCGGTGTGGGGACGCCCTCTCTCGTAAATATTCAGAAGTAATTAACTGTATCCGATCGGGGGCGATTTGTTAAGGCCATGTGCTGTCTGCACTAGTACCATAAACGCCAGCTGAAACCATCCCATCCTTTGAACTTTGTGCCGTAGATATCGTAGTCATTTTTACGTGGCAAATTTGCCAATCTATTTCCTGATGGGAAATGCCTTTCGATGCATGACAAGTTCATAAGTAGCTGATTATATTTTCAGTATAATTGTGTTTCCTGCGCAGTACAGTCTGAAGGTCTTCAAGTCGCGGGTGAATAGTTACCTAGTGAACAAGTGTGCTCCATCGTAGACCACGTCGCTACTTAACATCGGACATTGTCATTGTGTGTTAAAAAAATAATAGTAACTCTATTTATAGTCCATAACATTATGTAAATAAATAAATAAATATGTCGGAACATTTTTACACAGGGTCATCTGACCCCAAACTACTATATCCTGTACTATGGGTGCCAGAGACTGATACACTTAAATAAATACTTTTAAATACATACATAGATGACGGGCCCGTCGGTGTAATGGTCAGCATGTCTGCCTCTGCTTCGTAGGGTCGTGGGTTCGATTCCCACCGCAGACAGGTGCTTAGGTGATGAGCACTTGTTGGATGTGTCTGGGTGTTTTATTTATATAAGTATATATTAAGTAAATATATCTCGTTGTCTGATTTCCATAACACAAATGCTTTAGTTACTTAACATGGGATGAAGGCAATGTATGTGTGTTGTTGTAAAATATTTATTTATTATTAATTTATAGATAAATAAAACAGTAAATATATCTCGTTGTCTGATTTCCATAACACAAATGCTTTAGTTACTTAACATGGGATGAAGGCAATGTATGTGTGTTGTTGTAAAATATTTATTTATTATTAATTTATAGATAAATAAAACACAACAGACAACAAATGCCTCAGCTCATTACTAAAGCATTATGTCCGTGGCGGAAATCGAACCCACGACAGTCGTCCTAGAGGCAGATGTTCTGACCACTAGTCCATGCCATCCGTATGTATAAATACAGTCAGTATTTTTTCGTGTATTCCCCTTAACATCTACGTGCAGATTTTTTTCCGAGCCGTAATCCCACGCCGGTCAGATTATCCGTAGCTAACCGTATAAAATTAACCTATAAACGACGGTACCGCAGACTCATAAACAGATACACAACACACGGTGACCTCCCTACGTTTTTCGTTATGGGTACACGGGAACGCGGCGATAATTAGATTATTGCGAATATATCTATATATATAAAACAAAGACGGATTTGTTACACTTATTTATTTATATATATGTTTAGGACAGCCAACAAGACACACATGTACACATACAAAAAACAAAATATGAATTAATACAACATAACATGCAGTCTTAATTACAGGCTACCACGGTATGCATATTATACAGTACAAAGAGTGGACAAAGAGGATCTTATAACTGAAGAACGATTCAACCGATTAGGCAGAAAATTGGTGGAAACGTAGATTAGAATCAGGAAAGTAACATTGGATGCTTTTTATGCCGTTCCTGTGGTACTGGACTTAGCGCAGTAAAGAGGGTGCTATATTTTGTATGACATACTGAACTAGGCGAATGAAATCGCGGGGCGTCCACTAGTTACATATAAAATCAGATACTTAAAGTGCTGGAAACATTATATATCCTATTAAAAGTTTAGTTTTGTCAGCGGTGGAATCGAAACCACGACCCTACGGAATAGAAGCTGACATGCTAACCAATACACCCGAGTTGAATTTTATTATTTTATATTATGAACATCATTATGATTCGACAACGTGATACATAATTATACAATAGCTACAAGAAAAAAGGAAACTAAAATTATACATACAATTTAAAGGAATTAAAGAAATAAAAATAAAACTATACTAAGCTTACACATTCAAAACTTAACCTAGAAATTCAAACCCATATACAATTATTAATAAAATTACTATTTACCTACTTATATGTTAAAAACACTCCCCAAGCCTTCCTCACGCGGCAGAGTCCCAAAACACTCAAGGCGTTCCCTCGCTGGATGGGCAGTTGAATGCTTTTCTTTGGTTAATTTCGCGCCGTAATACCCGGTTTTAAACTTCATACCTATATACCTATAATGTCAGTGCGTGTTTATTTAAAAATGATTTGGACCACAATATCCGAACCTCCATTTAGAATTTTATCCCTTCATTATTTCACGGGAACTTCGAAAAGAAACCCCTGTGCAAAATTTCAGCTTTCTAGTCTCAAAGGTTTGGGCTGGTTGTTGATGAGCCAGTGATGAATGAATCAGTCCGGACTTCTGAGTTTTATATATAGATTTCGTTCGTTTCAACAAATCGCGAAGGTTATTCTTGTCAATTCTTTTTTTTTTTTTAATCACTATGAACAAGCTTTTGATCACCATCCTGCCTGATGTTAAGCAGCGATGTGGTCTACGATGGAGCACACTTGTTCAGAAGGTACCTATTGCCCCGCGACTTGAAGACCTTCAGACTGTACTGTGCAGGAAACACAGACTCCGGCAAGTCGTCCACATCCACAAAAACTAAGGCAGTTAAAGTAGCATGCCCAAAGTAGACAGGATAGCCACCAATTTGAGTGGTATTTATATTTATAAATGCAAAATATACAGCATTAGCATGTATCAGTAAGTTTTCCAAAGTTTGTGTACAAGTGCAAGTGCAAGAGTACCAACGACGAGACGGTGCATATCTACATGATGTAATTTCTTAATAAAAATAGCTTAAAGAAAAAAGAACCGACTTCAACCAGTAAAATTTGACATATATGTGGTTTTCTCATGGATGCCATTGTCGGAACTGAACCCAATTTATATGAGACCAAACGGGAAGCACTAGCTTTCAAATAAAAATAAAGTATATATACGGTCGAATTGAGAACCTCCTCCTTCTTTTTTAAAGTCGGTTAAAAAACATCCAAATCGTTTCACCCAGGCGAAAGTTCTAAAATAACAAACATAAAAAATAAAGATGAATTGATAGCCTCCTCCTTTCGTCGGTCGGTTAAAAATAAATTTCATTATTCGTTTGTCAATTTAAATATATGAAACAACAAATAACTTTAGTAGTTTAATTTCTATTCATGTTTTGAAAGTGCAAAATTTTTGGCCCACTCATCAAACAGATCTGGAGACCGTATTTCCGATTGCAGATACAAGCACCTTAGCACTAAGCTACAGACGTTTCAATACTAAATTCTTTGTACTAATTAATAAAGAATTTGGAACGAACACGACCCATTCCTTATAGAGAGGTCCAGGCTCCGTATTTCAGGTTTATTTATCTCGTACTAATAAATCTGATTAACAAAAACATGCTCCGGTACAATGCAATGCAGGAAATTCACGGCGCCTGCTACGTACGCGTAGCTAAATGACGTCATTCGTAGCCCGTAGCAGTGTATGCTACGCCGTAGACGCTATTGTTCGTAGTGCACAATTGAGGTATAGCAGTAGGATCTTGGGGGAAATTATAACTGATAATTTGTGAATTAGTAAATGTTCTGTTTATGCATAACACATTACTTTATTACAAACAACATGTGGTATTTCCAGTAGTTAGCACATAAATTCATTAAATGTAAAAATGGCAAAGAAACTTTTCCAAAGTTGTATTTTATCGTTTGATAATTAAACATTTTCGGGAGCGCATCACAAAAAATTTAAAAAATCACAAGGTCCGCATTATTTGCTATCAGTGATAAAATGTGTTAGTTCTATTACATTGTCACTTAATAATTTTTGTTTTATAGAACAAGTCGTTATTTAACATGCGTTATTAATATTTAATGTGTGTAAATATGCCTTGGGTTTACCTGTCATGATAGAATAAGGTTTCAAATCTAATATATGAAATTTTCATGTCACAATGTTAGTTATCGTACTCCACCGAAACTACACACGGAGTACAAAGGCAACTTATTATGGAAAAACAAATATTTGAAGGGACAGCTAGTTAATAAATAAATAAACAATCTATTGTCTTAAAGGATAATGGATGGATTGAACTAAGTATCAGCCTTTTTCAGTTAACAAAGAAATTATGTAGCCTAAGACGTGCAACATAACTTAAGTGACATTTCACTAATCATTATTGAAGTTCGTTTGAATTTGGAACTCGAAAAACATTTGAACGTTTTATTTTCTTAAACATTTCATGACGTAAGTATATGATTAACTTTTTTTCACGTGTGAAGTTAGAGGATTTTGTTAGTCTTATCTCTGATGGCGCAAGCACAGAATATCTCATCTTGAATTTTGAAATGGAAACAATACGAAATCACACTGCGTACAGGAATAGAGTGTTCACACCGGAAACTGCAGTGTCCAGCCAGCAGAACAAAGCGATACCAGCAGCACTGCCAAATGTACTGTGACGAACTGCTAACCCAACGCCAATTTACATAGACCTCGTTCAACATAACGAAAACCATTATTCTACAGTTCAACATACACCGGTCGAGAGGTATGAAAGCAGCATTCAGGTTAAATAAGCTGGACCGAGCTTATTAGCTGTTGTGTAGTCAGTCAGGGTCAATTTATTATAGTATAGTTGAAAATGGGCACGTGACTGACATCCTGACTCGACCACAATGTCGCGGAGATTGCAGTGTGTTTGTTAGAGTACTCGACTGATTTGCTTGGGGATAGGTGTAGTGTTTTTCATTTGAACATACATACATACACTTCACGCCTGTCTCCCAGAGGGGTAGGCAGAGACTACAGATCTCCATTTGTCACGGTCTTGACATACCCCTTTCGCTTCATCTACATTCATACATCTTTTCATACATGACCTTCGGTTTCGAGTACTTTTCACGCCACTTTTCACGTCATTTGAACACGCCTTTTAATTGTGGAAAAGGTAGGGCTACTTGCTAGGCGGTCACATTATTATACTTAGCTACTAAGCTTGTTGGTTGGTGTACAAACGGAAATCTACAAAAAAGGTTTTTGTTTTTATTTTCTTTTTTTAGCGTTTGACCACCATCCTGCCTGATGTTGAGCAGCGATGTGGTCTACGATGGAGCACATTTATTCATTAGGTACCTATTCACCCGCGATTTGAAGACCTTCAGACTAAACTGCGCAGGAAACACAGACTCCGGCAAGTCATTCCTGGTGTGGTTTATTAAGTCTGAGGGAGGCAGAGGCAGGCTGTATTTAAAGCGACGGTATAGATTTGACACAGTCTTCGGCCTTTACTGGTCACTTGCAAGTAATTAACTACTTACTATTCCAAACAATAATCGGTCAGTCTGACAAGAATATGCCCGACCACCCTAAGGTCGAAACTCATATGGATATTAAGGTTCATTTTTTATTTGTCACAGTATAACGAATCTACCTTATTGTTGTTTTAGTGACACGGGAAGTGTCATCAAAAGTGATGCTTGACTTTCTTGGCATGCATGACCGAACATCTAAGGCTCGTAAATCTCAACATGATTTCGGTAAATCAGTTTTGATCAACATGCACAGCTGATGTCGTTAGTGTGACGTGTCCAATAAAAAATATTTTTTAAGAGTGGTTCCGGATTCGCAGCGAAAGACTCTGCCGCCGTACTCCAGTCAGCTCGATACCACGACACATGTAACTGTGTCGAAACGTCGGGCAAATAACGAAAGTAATCTGAATGCTTGTCTTTGGTTAATTTCGCGCCATAACACCCGGCTTAAGCTATTAATACATACATACATACACTGCACGCCTGTCTCCCAGAGAGGTAGGCAGCAGTGGCGTGCACACCATATAGGCAAAAAGACTCTGCCTACCTTAGTATTTTGGCTACCCGACCTAATAATAGAGTTATTGCGAGATCTTTTTTTGTTGCACCCACGTTGTAAGCTAACGTAGGTCCTATATTTTGTGGGCGAGTAGATAGGTAGGAGCCTATATTTCATAAAGACAAACTTGTTACTGCCTACCTTGTCATAAAAGCCAGTGCACGTCACTGGTAGGCGTAGACTACAGATCTCCATTTGTCACGGTTCTGACATAGCCCTTTCGCTTCATCTACATTCATACATCTTTTCATACATGATCTCCGGTTTCGAGTACTTTTCACGCCACCTTCGGCCAGGACATCACCAATCTGGTCTGTATATGTCCTTCTGGGGTATTAATATGATTTCGGTAATTATCAATAATTAAATACTTCCGGGGGCAAAACCCGTTAGTTGACGTGACAACAATAAACAACAACAACGATAAAACTTCTATAGTACTAATTTTAGTGTCCACGAAAGTGTTAATTCAAACCAGACGTGTCATGCTCGAAGGGCTTCTCTTAATGTACTTTACTCATTTTACCTTTCTACAAACATTTCAGTGAGAAACATTTCACGTTGCAACCTTGAATCAAAGGATGGTCTCGACAGGCGAAACCGCTTTGAAAGATGTGAGGGAAACTCAGCCCGGGATGCCTAATGTAATACGAGCCAATGGTCCGGGTGCACACAAAGTTGCAAGTTATTCTGTACCTACACATCAAAGTGCGCAACCAACTTGTGCAGACAAAGGCTTTAAACATCCTTTTCGGATTAAGCCATTTGTGACTTAACACGCGCAAAAAGTACCTACTTGTATACATCATGTCTATGGCCTTGCTAAATTAAGAAAGTGGCTCTTTAGGACCTAATTTTAATCGTGATTATAGAAAAAAATATTATAACGGTAAAAAAACAAAGTAGAGCGATCTAGAGAGATCACGTACTAAAGCATAAACATAAACATGTCTATACAGCGTGTAAATGGACCCCGAGCAATTAGAAATGTGGGTTGTTGGTATTGGGCTCGTCAACATGAGCAACTTTTACTATGGCTACAATGTGGGAAAACAAAAAAAAAATTTTTTTACACAGCAAATGTCATCTCCCGATGTAGAAAATTGTTTACTTTGTATAGAGATTTTTATACCTACTATCCACACGTGGTATATTCATATTTATCGGGAATCGGAGTGTAGGACGCCTTCAGGCAAGGTGGACTGATGATATGCGCAAGATGGTTGGCAGGAGCTGGATGCGAGAAGCCGAAAACAGATCACGGTGGCGTAATAATATTGGAGAGGCCTATATCCAGCAGTAAACAAGTATGGGCTGATGATGATGCCATACCATTGTAATACACTTTGAAGTAACAATTAGTTTACAATAATACTTTGTAAGAAGTTAGGTACAAATAAATTAATACAAATTACTGTTGATAAAAGTAGGTGCTCATTATGCTTGTCACGCGAAAAGGTTCCGGAAGAGGTTCGCTAAGGGTCTCAGGATTATGCCTATATGGTGCACGCCTTCCTCGCGGGGAGCGCGGGGGGTCGGACACTCCACGCAGGCCCTGGTTTTCGTTCGCTAAGTAACTCGTGTGAGAAAAAACTCCAGCTCACACATATATTTTGTGAACAAAACACGTAAATAGCATTCGAGGTAGCTGAGTCAAAGAAATTGTTATTTTTTAAGGCAATAAATTTAAAATAGCAAAAAAGGTACCTAATGAACAAGTGTGCTTCATCGTTGACCACATCGCTGCTTAACATCAGGCAGGATGGTGGTCAAACTCTTGTACATAGTGATAAAAAAATAAGTTCATAAAATATTATTAAACTGTTGTATTCAATATTACTTATTTCAGAATATATAATTTTTTCAAGTATCGGTGGTATTTTTTGGTTGGTGTGGTTATTTTTATTATTGTTTGTTACACTACGTCTTGCAATCAGTTTAAAGTTGCCGTCGGAATTTGCTTAGCAGGTGTATCTGCCTACACTGCTTTGGAAATAAAAATGCGTGAAGTGTATTTTATTTTTTATCTAAACAGGAAACTCGAATACACGATTCTAGTACAAGATCTATCCTACGTAACAGCTGGAAGTTACGTAGGCATGATGATTCTGAACAGTTAATTATTCTACTCTTACCCAAGGTGTGTGGTGCTAACGTATGCCACGTCCGGTATTGGCGGCGGCCGGGCACGTCTTTACGGTATGCAGCCGTGTGTAGACGGTGTTCCAAGGTACACGCAGCAGCGAAGGAGTTGTCAATTTAAGCTTAAGATAATATAAATTCATAATCAATTTGTGCGGTAGACTCGAGCGAAACCATATCATAATTTTACTGCCCTTATCCCTAACTCATACATTTGAGATTTCCATTCGAGAACGTACCTACATTTTTTATCGGGAAAATGCAGTGGCGTGCACTGGCTTTTACGACAAGGTAGGAAGTATTCCCCAAGGATTGACACCTATGTACCTATAGGTAATTTGTCTTTACGGAATACAGGTACCTACATATCTAATCACCCACTAAATACAGGACCTTAACTACCATTACCTAGACTATGTCGTGAGTACAACATAAAAGGATCTAGCAATAACTCTATTATTAGGTCGGGTAACCAAAATGTATTTTTGCTACCGACAGACCAATCGCAGTCACCATATTGGGGATTTTAGCGAAATTTTACTGACGCCGGACGACATCCAGTGTTTTTCGCCTAGTAATAATATACTTCAGGAACCTGGTAAGCAAACTTTCAGTCAGCAATTTGGCGCAAAAACGTTCAAAATTCAAATTTCAAGATCAAGAACACATGAAGACTGGTAACCACTGAAGACGCGACGTGAAGTCATCGTAAAGGGGAAGAATTGCTAACAAAACAGGAAACACACAGGGCACAAAAAAGGTACGGAGATAAAGAAATGTGTGTGTTGAAAAGAGACGCAAGTAGTCGCGTCGCGAACCTCTTCAAAGAAAGGCTGGTACGCGTACGCTGAGGGGCAGGTGGGGCGTAGATGATGTTGGGTTTGTGCCTGAATACCTGAATATCTTTAAGATATCCTGTAATCACCATCAGCTACTCGTCCACTGCTGGAAGAGTGCCTCCCCCAATGATTTTCATAGTAATTTGGGGGTAATATCAATAATCCTCCAATACCAATAATCGCCACGCTTGGCAAGCTGATTGGCGATCGCACTAGTGTTATGGTTTAATCCACAGAGAGCGCTGCTGTCCGTCCTTTGGAGAGTTCCCTCGGTCGCCTCTTACGACTCCCAAGACTGGATAAGTTGGGCCGGCGTAGGGACGCATGTATTCTATTCGCCGTCATCACACGGCTAAAATGGGTACCAAAGACAAATCAAAAGTGTCCAGGGATCAAGAACATTTTTAGCTCTAAAAAAATATAATTTATTAAAATCAAATCTAATCTTCTGGATTGGTCTCCTACCTAATTCCCCATGCCTGTATCAATTAATCACAACATTTTGAATAAATTATGAATACATTCAGTTTTTGTAAAATATATTCTTGATTGCAAACTTCTAAAATGTACTTGATCCCTAGACACTTTTGACAAAGACATCTATACATGAAACACCCATTGATTGCATTACTTAATCATTACGTCGAAAATAAGAATGGAACCTTAGAGGTAATAGTTGCATGTTAATCCACGGCCGAGGTCAAAAGAGATGAATGATTATCTTGTAAATAAATCGACGTAGCTTTCCATGATTGGATTTGTGGGTATGCCACATGAGTATTACATTTATCTTAAGTAGACCTCATCTCTGTCTGGTTTATTAATAAGGACCACCTACCAAACCTCCTTTGACCCGAACTCTAGGTACTGTGTTTGTGCAGACCCAACCATGTGAGTGCAATTCTGCAGGTAGTATTAATGTCCTAAAATAAAATCGTCCTCGTCTTACAACAAGCACAATCAGCTGATCGAGTTTGTACGGGGACGTTGATTTTTTTTCGTTTCGAGACATTGACACTTGCTTTCTCTTAATTGGGAATTCATTTGACGTTTATGTGACAAATTTTCGGGCAAAAATTTTTTTACACTTATATATAGTATCCAAACAAAGTTTATTATTTGAAGATCCTGAAGTATATTATTTGAAGTATATATTGACACTTATATATACTTTCCAAACAAAGTTTGACAGTAATGACAGTTCTTAGCCCAAAAATCTGTCACAAAAACGTCAAAGAAAATTCCCCATTGACTCAATAGCGACAGAGACAATAGCATAAGCATAAGCCTAAGTGCTTGAAAGTTCCATTCCCAAATCGTTATTAACAGCGCTTTCGAATTGTCAGTTTATCATCATCATCAGCCCATATTTGGCCTATGTTCAGCAGTGGACAATTATCAGCTAATTACTCAAAAATTACCATACCAAGTAAAATCACTCGCTTCGCTTATCATTTCACACCGTATCCCAACACTACGAAGCCAGAGGTTGTCGCCGTAAGATCCTTGGCCGTGGCACACACACGTGCCGCGATCCGGTCGTCGGTCGCGTCGCCGTCGCTACGCTAGTGTTGTGCCAACCCCCCCGACTGTTGTCGATGTATCGATAAATCACGCGCGGACTCTGACAGTGAAATATTTACGCCGCATGTCGACCGGTGATTGGTTAATGTTAGAGTTGTACCACGTATAGGGGAAGTTAATAACATGGGTCTGTTAAACTCAGTTTGAATTTCATAATCAATTCATAATCATCATCCTCAGTCACACGACGTCCAGAGCTGGACGAAGGCTTCCCCGATAATTTACATGAATATTTGGGGGGGAAATGCCAATAATCGCCACGCTTGGCAGGCGGGTTGACAATCGCAGTGTTGTTTGATATCTATTCTTTTGAGAAAGTAGCGGGAATCCACAATATGACCATCTTATTATTATTCAATAAATAAAAAATAAATAAATAGACTTCACGCCTTTTAATCCAAAAGCGGGGTAGAAAGAGGCACTTCCTAAAGCAAATGCCCACGGGTCACCAAGCGTATTTCACCGAACGTGACAGGGGGTGAGCCCATCGCCGTTAGAGGGTTCACACACCTTGTGGTGTGCGGGTTTCATCACGATGTTGCCCTTCACCGAACGAGCGTTGCATTGCGTACATAGGCTCTGAAAAAGAGTCCCATTGGTACACGTCCAGTAGCCGGACCCGCGACCTCCCGGTTACAAGTCAAGTATCCGACCAACTAGACCACAGACGCTCCCGTTTTAACAGCAGCACATTATTTAATACTTCACTAAAAGTACTACTAAATATTAAAGTACTATAAACTAAAACTACTAAAAAACAAAACAACTAGGTACGCATCTGTATTATAAAGATAAACCACTAAATCAATTTTGGTTCATCCGTATCAAATCTTAAGGTTATTTTCATACAAATGTAACGTGTTTTATTTCGAATTTAATGAAATAATACCTTCTTATTTGGGTTTAATCCATCCCAATAGAAATTACGGAACCTTCCAGGTAAATTTTACCTTTCATTTAGATGACCCAAAAAGGCTCTCGGTGATATCCTACTAATATTATAAACGTGAAAGTTTGTATGTGTAGATGGATGTTGTTACTCATTCACGCAGAAAGTACTGGACGGATTTTGATGAGACAGGCAGTGTTGTAGCTTATAAACTAGAATAACATATAGGCTGTAAGGTATTTTGGTAAAACAACGTTTGCCGGGACAGCTAGTATATCAATAAAAATCCCTGTCGCAACCTGAATATACCTTAGGACGCTGTTTAGGAGGTACGTATATTGAAAGAAATACCATTAGTAGCATCTCCAAAAGATGAAAGAAAAATGTATCAATTACTCTTTAGTGTACACTAGTTGTCTCGGCAAACATTTGTTTTGCCATAGGAAGTCGCCTTTGTACTCAGTGTATCGGAAGACACATTTTAAATCTTCCCTGGAATTCCACGTGTAATTCAAGACCAGTATTGGCCAGCCGTTCTTGACTTTTAGTGAGACTAACGAACATCAATTCATTTTTATATAATAACAAGCTGTCCCCTGCAAACATTTGTTTTGCCATAGGAAGTGCCTTTGCACCTCGTGTATTGGAAGAAATACAACTTTTAAACCTTCCCTGGACTTCCACGTGTAATTCAAGACTTTAAAATCGGTCCAGCCGTCCTTGACTTTTAGCGAGACGAACGAACATCAATTCATTTTTATATAATAGATGATATAATAATTATTCCTTTTAGGTAACATTAATAACTACATAGTAAGTATACAATTCGTTCTAGTTAAAGCTCTAATAATGATTCCACGTTATCCCAACACTGGCATCGAGTGAACTCAAGCACCAAATGGATTTTTATTCAGCAGAAGTTGCTCAACCAATTAGTGGCACAAGTGCATTTTGAATTTCAACTTTTATTGGATAGGTTTTATGCCCTAAGCCAACTGTTTTGTAGCTGCAAAATTGTATTCTATTCTCTTCGCGTTTGAGTTCATAATCGAACGTCGAACATCAGTAAATAGTTGACGGCATTTGCATGTGTAATTGCAAAAATCTAATAACACGGGAATAATGTGAGCGTCCGTGGTCCAGTTGGTCGAATACTTGACTTGCAACCGGGAGGTCGCGAGTTCGAGTCCGGCGACTAGACGCGTACCAATGAAACTGTTTTTGACTGTTTGAAAGTTTACCACATACTCATCATCAGCCACATAACGTCCACTGCTGGACGAGGGCCTCCCCCAATGAGATCCGTCATTTGGGATGAAATGCCAGTAATCGCCACGCTTGGCAGGCGGGTTGGCGATCGCAGTGTTGTTGTAGTTTAACTCACAGAGAGCGCTGCTGCCCGTTCTCTGGAGAGCTCCCTCGGTCGCCTCTTACGACCCCATGACGGGAAAAGTTGGGCTGGGGTGGTGACACATGTATTCTATTCGCCGTCACCACACGGCCACCAGAAGAAAGATTTGTGCGGGGTGGATCACACATGTATTCTACTTCGCCGTCACACACGGACCACCAGAAAGTTGTTGCCTGGGTGGATGCACATGTATTCTAATTCGCCGCTTCACCACACGGGCCCACAAAGTCTGTGCATGGGGTAGGTGACACATGTAATGTCTATTCCGCCGTCACCATCCACGGCCGACAGAAAAGTTGTGCATGAGGGTGGTATGACACATGCCTATTCTATTCGCCGTCAACCACAACGGCCACCAAGAAAGTTATGTGCTGGGTGGTCACACATGTTTCTATTGTGCCGTCACCACACGGCCACCTAGAAAAGTTGTGCTGGGGTGGTGACACATGTATTCTATTCGCCGTCACCACACGGCCACCAGAAAGTTGTGCTGGGGTGGTCACACATGTATTCTATTCGCCGTCACCACACGGCCACCAGAAAGTTGTGCTGGGGTGGTGACACATGTATTCTATTCGCCGTCACCACACGGCCACCAGAAAGTTGTGCTGGGGTGGTCACACATGAATTCTATTCGCCGTCACCACACGGCCACCAGAAAGTTGTGCTGGGGTGGTCACACATGTATTCTATTCGCCGTTACCACATACTACTACTTACTTATGCATTTTACCGTCGCAATCGCCCTGGTTATTGTAGTTTCGGATTAAAAGGCGCTGGAGTATAGAAATGAAATGCATATTTCCACTTTTCGCCCGGTTGAAATATTTTCTTATAACACGACATCGTAACTAAGAAAACGCCAAGGCGAAATGTAAAACATTACTTTTTAAAACAATACGTACTTGAATGCTGTAGGAGCAGCTCAGAGACACTCTACTGACATGCATTTGGCACACAAAAAATACACGACTATTTCGTCACGAGAAAGCTTTTTCAGAGGCTTAGGTACTGGAATCTAGGACACACACACACACACAGGTTCACCTACACACACGCACACACACACACATATACATACAAGGCTTGTAAGTACTTACAATGTGGCTTAGTAAAGCTAAGCGTGCATTGCGGTGTTTAGTCGAGCCTGAACATATTTGTTTAGGGAAGCCGGCGTTATGTATGTTTAAATAGTGGGTACTTAGATTCGTGAATTTAGAACTTGGGACACAACGAAGTTCGGGTCTTAGGTCTTGATATAATTTCGGGGGTTTGGTGTAGTCACAGTATAGTTTATTAGAATACTTGCTTTCTGCCCGCAGCTTCGCCCGTGTGGACTTATGTGGGATGAATAAAGTACCCTATCATTTTATCCGGACTTCTAACTTTACGTATGCAAAATTTCAAAGCAATCGGATCAGTAGTTACGGCGTGAAAGCGGAACAAACAAACAAACTCACTTTCCGATTTATTATATTAGTAAGGATAGACATAGACATTCATTTATTTTTGCTAAAAATACACATAAACAACAAATTCATTAGGTACAATAGTAACAATACCCAAATAGATAACCACAATGCATTAAATGCAGCATTCCTATCCATCGTTCCTGTGTCTGTCTGCAAAAAAGAGACGCCGACTCAGCATATTGTAACCGGGAGGTCGCGGGTTCGAGTCCTGCTACTGGACGAGTATCAATGGGACTCTTTTTCAGAGCCTATGTACGCAACGCAACGCTCGTACGGTGAAGGACAACATCGTGATGAAACCCGCACACCACAAGGTGTGTGAACCATGTAACGGCGATGAGCTCACCCCCTGTCACGTTGGGTTAAATACGCTTGCCAAGCAAGTGCCCACGGTTCACCCCGCTTTGGGATTAAAACGCGTGAAGTGTATACTCACAATTCATGTTAAATGCAGCATTCCTATCCATCGTTCCTATGTCTGTCAGCAAAAAAGAGACGCCGACTGCATGTTGTCGCGGTTGCCCGTGACGCTGGTATTCAGACAGAACTCATGAGTGAGGACTTTAATAAATATATAAATAAACTCAATATACTTGACAGTCTCTCATTTTGTACCTACTTCTATCCTTTTCTAACGACTTACGAAATGACCGAGACACTATTTATTTTATCTATACCAATATTATAAAGAGCAAAGGTTTGTTTGTTTATTTGAATTGAATAGGCTCTAAAACTACTGGACAGATTTGAAAATATCTTTCACCGTTGGAAAGCTACATTATTCCTGAGTAACGTAGGCTATATTTTATCCCGGAATTCCCACAGGAACGTAAAAACGCGAGTAACCCCACGCGGTACAGCTAGTAAACGATAAAATCGAAAAAGTGTGTGAAGTATATACTAAATGCTAAAGGACCATACTAGGGATTTTTTACGACAGAAACTATTTTGCGAATAGAAAACCGAAAAGCAACAGAAGATGGAAAAGGGCCAAACCTCCACTCCGCCTCATGCACCTCGCGGTTGCACTTTCCGCTTTTGCAAATAGACCCAAAGTTACGCAACACCGGGCCTTAACACCCTGTCAAGGTAGTTTTGAGTAAATTACTTCACCGAGAAGGTATTGCCTACCAATACGGAAGGAGTTAATAAATACTTCAACATAGCCTGAACTCGTAGCAGACAGTAATCAGAATTCCGTAAACGTACCGCTTGATGCTAAACTAGATTACCGAAATAGGCCCAGAGAATACATAGACATACCAATCTAGAGTAAGAATGAGAAATCAGTTAAACAGGCACGGCACATTAATGACTCAAAAAGCTCTGAAGCGTCTGTGGTTCAGTTGGTCGGATACTTGACTTGTAACCGGGATTTGGGGGGTCGAGTTCGCCTACTGGACATGTACCAATAGAACTCTTTTCCTAGCTTCGTCATTAGTAGCTACATACTGACTACATCTGACAATTTTAGGTTACCCAACGTGACAGGCCTATCGACGTTAAAAGGCTCAGCGTGTTTGTGGTCCAGTCGGTCGGATACTTGACTTGTAACCGAGAGGTGGCGGGTTCAGTTCAGTTCAGTTCGTGAAGTGTGTTTAATAACTCAAAAGTACGTTAAGTACGCAATGCGAAAAACAATCTCGTAAAATACAAATACTTTTATCCCAGCCTGCCCACGTCTAACAGTTGTACCCACAATGGCTGCTTTATGCAATCCCATTTTAAAGTTTGTGGAAAATCACAAAGGTAATATTCACATTGTAACATCTTGTCGCTGCAAAGCCCGAAAGTTATAAAACTCAACCGCGCGCACATCATTTCAGGACTCGCCGTAAAGTTTTCCTCCTAATATTTATTTTCCGACAGCCCTACCTGAACGCTGGACATTGAATTGACAAAAAACCAGCATAAGTTGATCTGTTTTCACTAATATCACGCCAACAACGCTGTCGTACTTGTACTGTAAAGTTGTGTTACTTAAGTTTTGCAGTAAGATATCACTCGGTTTTGTATTCAGGAGTCGTGCTGGGGTAATTCGCTAGGGTTGGCAGCGGGCCCTTAAGACGGCTAATACCTACCTTAAGGCCCACGCTTCGAGGTAATCTTGGCCCGCGTGTGACAGCCAGCCCACCTGAGCAGAATCCGTACCATGTGTAGTGTAATAACCGTAAAATAATACGTGCAATGTCCTCAACATTGCCACAGATAGAACTAAAAAATCCTATGTGGAAAAATGTCTTGTGGGTGAATTGAAAACTTTTTGACATTCGACATAAACTTCACCGCCTTGTAGTATCTTACTATTATTATAAATGGGAAAGTGAGTTTGTTTATTCCGCTTTCAACACAACTAAGTACTGAACCGATTGCTTTGAAATTTTGCAGACGTATAGTTAGAGGTCCGGTTTAAATTATAGGACTTTTTATCGCGGAAAGAATTGATATTCCCGAGGGAAAACAAAAGTATTCCTTTATACCGCAATATAACCGAAGTCCACGCGGCCGCGGGCGGAAAGCTAGTACGACATATAAGAATATTTTCGTTTATTTCGTTTATTATATTATATTTCATTTCGTTTATATATTATTTCGTTTATTACCGTATTTAGTTTAGTTACTCCGTGGGATTCAAAACAGTAGGCATACCGGGCACCTAGATTCTTGACCAAGTAGGTTGTACAAGCGAGATAAACATTAAATTATTTGCTTTTAAGCAATAAAAGTATCATGGTAGGGGACGCGTGTCTCGTGAGCCATGTCCCGTGGACGTAATGCCTAAAATTGGAATCTGAAATTCCAGATAACGAAAAGTACTAGGTATTTAATTTGTGAGTTATTTGCGTAATCCGTTAAAAATAGATCAAAAACCGATTTTTCCGAGCAATCACTCGTCGCGTTAGATGACTTGAAAATCAGAAAAGTGTGTGTATGTAGGTTTGAATCCGACTTTAGAATTTACCGTACGAAAACCTCTTACCTTATATCGAACTAAAATATCGTGAGTAAACCTGAATACCTTAAGGTGTGTGAACCCTATAAAAAAGATTAAAACCCACAACATAAAACTATCACATTGCTTTGAACGCTTGGTATGTTATAAAGCCTTATAAAGCCATTTTTTTCCTTTTATGATCTTGTCTTTCACCCTGTTTTCCCTAGAGTTTATAGTGCACTTGAGTCCACGCCCCATTAGCGTTACACCTTCACACTTATTATGTGAAGTGTCTTTTTAAAATGCCTATTGAAAGCTTTTTTTTTCGAGCAATTGTTTGACCACCATCCTGCCTGATGTTAAGCAGCGATGTGGTCTACGATGGAGCACACTTGTTCATTAGGTACCTATGCACCCGCGACTTAAAGACCTTCAGACTGTACCGCGCATGAAACACAGACTCATCAAATGGCGTGACGTGTATTTATTTAATTATTGTTATAGTTTATGTACTTACAGGTATCATCATCAGCCACATAACATCCAATTTTTATCATTTGGCAGGGGTGCTGGCGATCGCAGTGGTGTTGTGGTTTAACTTACAGATATATTACATAGATATGATGTACTTATCATGCTGATCTGGTACGTATGTAAACTTCATTAGCTGTCTTTCTTTAACCGACTACGGGATCTTGAGATTTAAGTGTATTCAGGCTAGCAAGGCTAAAAAGGACCAAAAAGGTCAAACACAGCAGATAGTGCTAAAAAAATTGATCCCAAAGCGCGATAGGAAGAAGCACTTGCTAAGCAAATGACACAAAAAAAAATAGGACAAAAATTGTTACACGAAGTGCTTATCCAGATCGGACCGACTCAGATTAGGTAATCCAGATTCTATCCAGATTGATACGTGATGAAATGATCCCGGATTCCCCGGGACTTGGACGCGCTAATGCCACCCGATTAGATCCGGCTACAAGGGATTAAGTTGGGATGAACTACCCGCAACTTCACTGTTGCGGCACGATCGGTTACTTTACAAATATGAGGATAACAAGGGTCCAATACTTGGATTAATGTACGATACGTTCGATCAATGGGGTATTCACCAGGACGTTAATTTGACATTTGACAGATACCATCCATATGTCTGTCATTAATAACATCCCATACAAAAAAAAAATAATGACTGAAATATTAACAAACATGTTGCTTGCTGTCAAATCAACGCCATAGAAAATTCCCCATTGATCGAAAGTATCGAACATTAATTCAAGTATTGAACCCCTTCAATTCTCCATTATAATAAAACATCATTTTTTTTCTCATTTTTAACGATTTACGTATTTAACGATTTCTTTAACGAGATACCATTTTATTTTGTACCGAATTTCAAATCGATAATCTCTATACTTGATACCTAAAAAAAACAAAGAAAATTCATTACAGTGGAAAAGATCCTGTTATTGAACGAACCCTATGATAATGCGTTATCTATACTAATACTAGCTGTCCCGGCAAACATTTGTTTTGCCATAATAAGTCGCCTTTGTACCCCGTGTATTGGGAGAAATACAACTGGTAGACGCATAAAAAATAGATAGTAGCCGAGTCTCAGACCTACTGAATACGCATATAAAATTTGGTAAAAATCGGTCAAGCCGTTTCGGAGGAGTATGGCAACGAAAACTGTGACACGAGAATTTTATATATTAGATTATAAAGCTGAAGAGTTTGTATGTTTGAACGCGCTAATCTCAGGAACTACTGGTTCGAATTGAAAAAATGTTTTTGTGTTGAATAGACCATTTATTGAGGAAGGCCTTTAGCTATATAACAACACGCTGTGACTATTAGGAGCGAAGAAATAATGGAAAATGTGAGAAAAACGGGGAAAATTATTCATCCTTGAGGGCTTCCGTTGCGTGTGCTGCGAAAACGGTTTAAGATACCAAAAATATATGTAGGAAATAATTATTCCTCTTGAAATAATCTGAAAAAATGTTCACGAGAGTATATGTCTATCTTTTAAGATTAACTCACTAGAACCGTTTTTATGGTAATCAAATTTGGTCGAAATTAATGCATTATTTGTTATAATATTATAAAGAGGAAAGAATTGTATGGATTAATGTTTGTAACGAATAAAAGCTACTTGACGAAGGAACGAAAAAACTGCGAGTAATTATCAATATTCCTGTAGTACAGTGTTACCTAGATTTAAAAAAATCCATTTAAAATACCACATCAGCTAAATCTGCTACTAATTTCCTTTGACTGGAAATCTAGAAGATAAGTTGAAAGTATCAGGCTGGTGACACGCAATAAAAAAGGAAAACATAAAAAAAAATTGCCACATTGCGGCAACATTCTCCATCTCTATTAAGACGTGAGGGAGCTTTAACGCGATAAAAAATCTGCACATTATTCATCTCGCAGAAAGCTTACGGCGATTTCAAATCGCATCATTAGCGCCCTCTATTGGTGGGGCTATTAAACTCGCACCATTTTTCACACCCCGCTTTTGCAACAAATTTATGACAGAGCGAGCGGCACAGGCCGTACGGTTCCAACCTTAAATCAAAAACAAATAGACTTGAAAATCCAAAATTGACGTTTAGAATAAAAAGAGACAGTTATATGAAAATGATACTAGTGAAAGAGTCATCATCATCATCATCATCATCAGCCCATACTTGTCCACTGCTGGACATAGACCTCTCGAATCGCACGCCACTGTGATATGTTTTCGGCTTCTCGCATCCAGCTTCTGCCCTTGCCTGAGGGCGTCCTACACTCCGTTTCTCGGCAAACGGAGTGTAGGTGGTCTCCATTCGAGAACTCTTTTGCCCCAACGGTCATCGGTTCTACGGCTAATATGGCCGGCCCACTGCCACTTCAGCTTGCTAAAAAGAGAATACATTTTCCCTAACGAGTTACGACTTACGGTGTATTGTTGGACCCAAACTATAATTATATACATACATACACTTCACGCCTGTCTCCTAGAGCAGAGATTACAAATAACACGATTGGCACGGTCGCAGTACTGAAATACACTCATACTAAAATCACGACTTGCAATCAGACTCGTTTTATTCTAAACGTCAGTTACGTTAAGAATAAAACGAGACAACGATATCATAAACATGCAGGAGTGAAAGAGTAAGAGACATTTATATTCTGTCCCTTACAGCGTAGCAGGGTTGTATAATATGTACTTCTTGTTCCAAACAAACGGCTATGGAGCCGTTATACGGTTCACACACCTTGTGTTGTGCGGGTTTCATCACGATGTTGTCCTTCACCGTACGAGCGTTGCGTTGCGTACATAGGCTCTGAAAAAGATCCCATTGGTACACGTCCAGTAGCCGGACTCGA
>SJJU01004029.1:0-10155 GCA_012932125.1 Conopomorpha cramerella | reverse complement strand
GAAGCGAAAGGGGTATGTCAGGATCGTGACAAATGGAGATCTGTAGTCTCTGCCTACCCCTCTGGGAGACAGGCGTGAAGTGTATGTATGTATGTAGAATGGTGGTCAAATACTTGTTCACTGTGTTTAAAAATAAAAATAAATTATCCCGACGGTGGTACTCGCAGTTTATCCCATTCCCACGGGGACTTCAGGATAACATAATTATAGGCTTTGTATTATTCCGATGTATTGTCTAAATTACTGTAGGCTGGTAAGCAAACATTTTAATCTGTTCAGTAATGTATATCCATATTTTCGCGTTTATCGTTCTTTGGAAACGGTATTGAATCATTTCGTGGATTCTGTATGTCACCCAAATTAATAAAAATAATACGTTACTTATAAATATAACATAAAAACGACTCGAGCTAACATTTTCTCGGAGATCTAAAGTAAGAGATCACATTCACTGGTGAAAAATTTCAATTGTTTGATGCGGGACTGGGAGCTGTATCTCATTTCCTTATGATTTATTGTCCGATAGCTTTTTCCATTATTCGCTTCGTGACATGGTTGCGTTATTTAAGGAGAAATGTCTCTATTCTATTTCATTGGGAAATAATGGAGTACAGACAATACTTGCTGCTTCTGTTACTATTATCATAGACTATTTTGATTTAATTTTGCTCTTTGTTTATTTTAGTTGTTCACTTTCACAATAAATGCTGAAGAACTATTCGCAACTTTCTACTTAAACTAAGGTTGTATAAATTATGGAATGACCATCTCTGCTTAACATCAGACAGGATGGTCAAATGCATGTTCACTGTGTTCACACAAAAAAAAAACAGTTTCAAAAACCCTTTGGTATGCCTGACACCGTATTTACTTTTAGGAAGTAAATTGCGTAGATGACTATGTAACTATAACTACATATATGCAGGTTTATTAAAGGGCCCATCTCCAACAGAATGATCTTTACTCGGAAGTTATATGAAACAAATGAAAACAGTGACGGTAACGAAGTAGTACCTGCTAAAAAATTCATCATCCCACAAAATAATAATATTGTACTATTAATAAATTCTTTTTTACTATTAATTTTATTGAATTAAGTGATAAATAAAACTTGTTGTAACTCTATTGGACAAAAATGTCATCAAAATTTGATGGATATTTTTTTGTAAACTTATTTTATGCAAACTTAAATAAACCTAAAAATGTTTTTATCAGACTCGAAAAAAGGAGGAGGTTGAAACGTTATTTTTATTACTCATGTTTGTTACGTCATAACTAATTAACTGGCTGAACCGATTTTGGTGATTATTCCGTTTTCGCGCATTTTAACGCTGGTCCTTTCTATATGGTCCCAGTCTTATTTTATGATGAAGAAGCTGTTTTTTTTTCTCTAAAATAGTCCGTAGTAATCTAAACCTTATGTACTACGAGTAATACCATGTCATAAAGTATGGATAAATATCATACGGCCAATCCACATTGGAGTCGCGTGAGCCTGTCAAAAACAGCCTTTAGTATATGTTTGGTGAGCCGTGTTCCTGCAGTATGTAAGTTATGTGCGATTGAATGGTTTTAAATTTTGAAAATTAGCTAGATTGTCATCAAAAAGTGATTTGTGTTTTTTTAAAATCAACCAAACTTGACTTTAAGCAACACATTTATTTTTTTAATATGATTACGGTAGGTACGTATTAGACCGTACGGTTTAATCTTACGAGCAACAAAAAAACACCATAACGCTTTTCTAATACTTTATTAAAACCGCTAACCTGAAGAGTCGAAAATAACGCAGACACCTGTTGTAATCCAATGTGAAATATCGATGCATAATCAATAGTCCACCTCATCCACTCCGGCCGACTGTTTGCCTGGACCTTTTCCTTGAGCGTCAAAGAGCAAGTGAGAGGGTCCTTTGTGGAGGCTCTCTCCATAATGCCGTGGACTTGGCATCATTAATCTTAGCGAGCAAACACGCGCCCCCTCCGCCGCCCCGCCCCGCTCCGCCTCCCCCGCGGGGATATATTGAATCTAGAGACGTCGCTTGAAGCCATCAGGGTGCATAATGACGTTGACAAAATACTGCGCCATAACAGATTTTTGATGTAGAAAAAAAAATATTATGCAAGAAATATATTAGGCACCAAAATCGTTTTGTGTGGGGCTGTGAGAAGATTGTTTTTTGAAGAGGAAAATGGCAGAAGTACCGTCGGTTAATTGATATTATAAGCTGCTCAACATTATTTTTAGTTGTTTTTTTTATTAGCTGTATTAAATTAAAAGTGTAAAATGATATTTTGTTGCTTCATTATTCATTCTTAGTAAAATTATCATATTTCTCCAGATATATAGAGGTAGGTAGGATACGATATAATTTATTAAAACTATTGTTGAGTAGTGTAAAAACACTACTTTTCTTACTTATAAAACCACCAAGATTATATTAGATCTTATGAATTTTAGTTTTTGTACACATCGTGTTGTTTAACATTTTATCTCTTGTTATTTGGCAATTTATAAAGCAAACGAACATTCGAAAGCAGATGATTAAAGTCATATTCAAACGCTTTTAAAAAATCTGTACTGCTAATGTAATAAGTAATCATTGACATTCATAAATGTAAAATTGTGATTTATTGTGGTAAAAAGTCTTTAGGTCTGTACTAATGGGCGGAATTCAAGTTCATGTTGTCCTTCAAAATGCATTTTTTAATAATTATTGTATGGGGTTACTTGTTCTTAACCCTTTTTTGCATGTATTCCTTTCCTGTTGTATTCACTTCATGCGAAAATATCGTAGTAATTAACATTTTGTCAGAGATTAATGATAAAATTAGTAAGATAAAATACTATTATTTTTTGTAATTAAGAAGTTAAGGTATGGTCGCGAATCAGGTATATTCCTTAATAGTTTTCGAAGTATACGACATAAAGTATAAGTTAAGTTAACAACGAAAATAATAAATGATGTCTGCTAAAATGCTGTCTGTGATGGAAATTACCATCACGATGCAAAGAATGGATGAGAGCTTTTCACTGGTGAGATTATAATGTATCTAACTTCTTACGTACCGAACTGTAAATAATAAATACGTATGTAAAACTGTAAATAATAAATAAAATATATGTAATATGATCAATATTTAATATTTTAACACCTAATTTCTTATTCCAATATAACGTGTCTTACTAGTCAACGTGTATCACTTATAGAGTATTGTAATTAGTATAGTGGCGGAATTACTATTCTCAAGATCTGGTACATCTCATTTCCTTATGCTGACAAGTTTTCAGGTATAATTATATCAAATACAGAATAACCAGTTCTGGTAGGTCTGTAATAAACTTTGTATAAGTGACAGCGCGTGTACAGGGTCATTGTTTTATGTATTGGAAAAACTTTTACCCCGATCTTGAAGATTATATTTCTGAAAATCGCGTTGCAATTCGCGCACGCACGTCCATTTGCCAACAACTACCTACTACATGACACAAGTGTTTACTTCTTCGAGTATTTATACTAAGGTTTGGGCTAAGTTCTGCAGCTCCATTTTGCTGTCAGGAGTCACGTGCGTGACAAACGGCTCGTCCCGGGGATCGCCAAATATCGTTTAGTACGTGCCGCAAGTAAACTCCACGGACAAGTAAATAAATCAACCGTTTATTCTTACTCTCTATAGCAGACATATCCACGTATACAAAAACGTTTACAACAGGAACTATACAACGGATGAAAGAAAAAGGAGCGCGCAAAGCGCCCGAGTTTACCCCAAGATGGCGGCACAAAGCGAACACTACACTTGGTCCCTAAAACTAGGTGGGCGACGATAAAAATAAATAACAATACACATAGAAAGCTAGAATAGAAAAATAAATACGAGAACAATGTGTAATCCTGGCGCAAGGAAATTTACTAGGTACAATAATACTTACCCTAAATCTGGATTGTGTGAAACTATGTCGGATTTACTTACGTGAACACAATATCGAGATCTGAAACAATTATGTCGCAACTTGGGTATCAGTTATTACTGCCTGATAAATATTTAGTAAGCACATAGCTACAATATAATAACACGGTATTTATTTCTAGAAATGTGTTCCTGAGATGTTTTCTTTTCGGGTAAAACCGAGATTTATTTAACTAACTTCAATTATACAATAAATAATATAGACAGAGAGAGCGATTATCTACTGGTCAAGAAGCTGGCTAATATCATATCATATTATCTCTATAAATTTTCCCACATTCATAGGATTTGGATCTTAAGCATCCACTTTTGTCGCTTTCCCATATATTTTAATAACGCACTTTATAAGGGAAAAACCGTTTTAGAAGCAGATTAACCGCTAACTTTCTAAGTAGGAATTATAACAATGCGGTCATTACTTAAGCTAAGATTTTCATTTCATTTCTTCAAAGGGAAAAAATCCAATATTTTCACATGAAAGGAACGTTCGTTTGACATCTGTAAACAACGTTACGCACATCACATTACAGGGTGGCAGGAATGCTAATATGAACATGTTCTTTCCGGCGGCTTGTACGCTGACCCCATATAAATAAGGGTCTTATTGAATTTTTCCAAAGACGACGGATGTTAACGCGTGTTCGGCAACTTTGCCAAAGTTCGCGGAGGGCCCAAATGAAATTTCCCTCACTGACACTGGGCGAAATGCGAAACAAAAATAATGAACAGGTGCGCTTTATGCCGGCCGTATCTGAGCAGCTCTCTCCTTATATTCGGGTCAAGGTAATTTATTTATTTTCTAACAAGAAAAAAATATGTCGTTCGCGTGTCCTGGATAAGTTTCTATCGAAAATAACTGTAGGAAGTTGGGAGGTTAAATGCAAAAATATGTATTCAAATTAAGTTGACAAATTCGAACTGGTTGCACACTTAATATACCTTTATACATATGTATATAAGCACTTTCATGTAATATATAACTTAGGGATTGTTACAAACACAGTCGTATGTAGTATTCGGCACAGCACGTCACGAGCGAGGGCGGGCGACGGCGGCGTGGCAGTGGCGGTTTCTTCAGACAAGGCGGCGAAAATTCACTCAACTCCGCCGCCGTCTACGTGTTTTTATTTTTTTTTTAAGTACCTACACGGTATTTCCACTAAGATACTTATTTTAAAGGAAAAGCCGCGTATAAATATAAAACACGAAGTTCTTTGTTGTAACAGGGAAGAGCGTGTGTTTATAAGGTAACTGACTAACATGTCGATGTTTTCAATTCAATAAACTCCTCACTTTGTGTCAATTTCTTGATAACTTTATTTTTCTTGCGCTTACAGGCAGTAGGGGCCGCTTCAACGTAATTCCTTGGATACGTGTTCGAATTAAATTGTAGTAAAAATACATAATAGGATCAACATAATAAGTACAGCCAACTGAACCGTCGATAATACCTATTGGTTGTCAAAGCACGTCGGCAACCTTTCGATTCGGTTGTCGTTGTCATATATATTAAATTAAAAGAACCGGAGAATTCCTCCCGCGCCTTTTTCCTGTCCATTTGTGACGGCGTGTAGAAGCCGGGTCGGATCTCGTCCCACCCGATTCGGACTTGATAGTGTGGAATTGCATTAATTCGATTTTATTACCTTTACTAAGAATCACCAGACTGCATTTGTGCTATTGAGACAGGTGTAGTTAGGACTTAGACTTGCTGATTTCAACATGTATTGGTAACGTATAGACTTATTTGACATCTTTGTTTACATTTCCTTATTCACATCACTAGGGCTTGTAGCATGTGTTTATAAAAAGTTACTTTTGTTTATTGTATTTAAAAAGGTAATTACAGAAAAAGTGAATTTTAGAATTAATTTATGGCTCCGTGCCACCGTTTTGCCGTTAATTCCACCTATTCAATTGATACAAAATGATCACTTGAAAACAAAGTCTAACATGATACGGCTAATGCAAAATTATTCATTTTTTTAAATATATTTCACAATTTATTACAAATCATACTTCAAGCTGTATAGCAACCGTGAAATTCTTTCACCATTTGAAAGCAAAACAAAAATGAAAGTACACTTCAAGCCTTTTAATCCCAAAGCGTCCGTCTACCCGGCGACATTCCCTAAGCAAGTCCCGATATTTCACCACGAGTATTTAACCTAATGTTACTGGTGGTCACATACGCCGTTATAGGGATCACACTCTTTGTACTATTTTCCGGTTTTATCACGATTATTTCCTACACCGTATGAGCGTTGCCTTGTGTACATTAGCTCTAAAAAAGAGTCCTCATTGATACACCCGCCGGTTTCTAACCCGCAACCTCCCTATAGTAAGGCAGGTACCGGACCACTGATACTTAAAGCCACATCGTATAAAAAAAACTGTGAACACCCGGATGAAATCGCGCGCGTCTACTAGTTGTTCAACAAAGGTGTATCCACATTAACCTCGCCGGCTCCGCTGTACTGAGCCCGCAAGGCAAATGAATGGCGACGCATATTTGAGTGACGGCGAACTTTTTATTTGAATCGTGTGTGAATGCCGCCGAAAACGGACTGTACTTGGCCAAGCTGGACTTTGATGCCGTGATGCGGGCACAAAGAGCTTCGGTATTTTTACCATGGGAGCTTTCATATTCACTCACCTTCAAAAGTGACCTTACGAATGCATGACGTCACACTGGATTCCTTCTACTACAGTTTTTGTTTTAGACTCCTCTAGTGGAACGTCGGCCTTTGTAACCATGTTCGTATTGGCGGTTCGATTTATAGGTCTAGGTTTTAAATTGATTGCATTTGTTTTCTTGCGCTAGAAATACATACCAGGTGCCCAAGTCTGCAAGAAATCAACAGTGTCGTTGCCGTGCTTCCTCCTACCTTCCTTACCTATAGCGAAAAATGACACATTTCACATTTCGTGGTCTCTACGGGCTTAAGTTCACGTGATAGCAAAACGATAGCTACAGGCGGGTTATATTCGTGTTCTGTAACTCTATGGCGGGACAGCACCTTACGGTATTCTGTAACACTTATAACAGATGTGACAAGCAGAAAAACATTGATTCAGTAAACACGACGACGCCATAGGGACAACTGTAGCTAATTTTCTAGTGTTTACGTAGTGGCTGCAAACGAATTATGAATTTACTAAGGTGATTCCACAACTAATGTTTTGTTCTTATAGAATACCATTTTTGGCCATTATGATTAGTGTGCGTCTGCCGTGTGGCTGCGGTGTGGCGTGATATCGTAAAGTTACAGACTTGGCCCCCAGGAAAGATGTCTATAGGCATAGGTTTTAGTGGAAAAGTTGGCTGCATTCCTAACAATTAGTGATATCATGTGACTGTGATGTAACTACATCTCCCTGATCTAATATGGGATAACCTATAATGGCACAAAAATATTGTTTTTTATTGCTTGAAAACAAAACATATATTTTAAGATTAGGTAAAACTATATTGCTCGAATCTGTGTACAGTTTAAGTCATAGTGCTTGATAAGCATCAACAGAAACACTACCCATTTCGGGCATGCAACAGTTAATCATCATTTTAGACACTATAGAGGTGATAGACACCAAACCCGTAATTACAGTCCGTTCACATTTATTTTACCTCTGGCTGTTATAACCAGCAGCCGCGGTTGGCAGATATAATGACATCTGTCACAGGTAAAATAACTTAGAACGGTATGTATGTGAATAGTAAGATATTTCTTTACTGAGTGTAAAAGGACCCCGAGTCTTGGTTGGAATGGTCTTAGAAACGTTGTTGGGATCGTCAATATGAACAACTGTTACTATGGCGACAATACGGGGGAATGCGTGAAACTTCCTCTGTCTGGTAAGATAAGTATATTTATGTTCAAATTTGCACTGCGTACACAAAAATATATATTTTTAGCAGCGTGTATAAAGAAAAGTACCTTCTCGTGTTTATCAGATTTCGCTGGCGTTTATCCTCTTCACGAGAAAATTTATGTTACTTATGTATTTATGACATTAATGCTGTAAATAAGTTAGTAGTTTTTTAAGATGAAACATTACGTACGAAAATAAAAACAGATTTTTTTAACTCAATATTGTTCACCGGGTATATAGGCGCGAATATAATCAAAGACAAGCTCGAGCTTACCTTTATTATTTTACTCGACGGTTCGACGCAGTGGGGAATTTTCTTTGACGTTTTTCTGACAGATTTTCGGGCGTAGAACTGTCATTACTGTCATACTTTCCAAACAAAGATTGACATTAATGACAGTTCTACGTCCGGAAATCTGTCGGAAAAACGTCAAAGAAAATTCCCCGTTGCATGCGTCGTGGTCACGCTCGAGCTTGTCTTTGATTATTATATTCGCGCCTATATACCCGGTGAATAATATGTCAGGCATATGACATATTTTATGTTAATATGTCAGGTTATTGAAATATTAATGTTATCTATTATTTAAAAATGTAATTTTATAATTTTGTTATTTTAAAATGTAACTTTATAATTTTGTTGCCACACCCTAACAGGGTATGTTCTTAGATTTAAGACTTATGCAATAAATAAATACTAAATACTGAACAATATTGAGTATGTCTGTGCGCGTTTCATTAAAAAATAGATTTTTTATAGAACAACTTAACAACAATATAATAGTTAATAATTTTAAAGAAATAAAAATCCACTTAATTCAGTAATATTAGTAAGTTTAATGTGTATAAAATTTTCCTTCGAATTTTCGATCGCACGCATGCACGTTGCTAAGCCAATTTAAACACGTGTCATTAATTAACTCATTTTCCTCTATGACGTAGAGGTACTACTACTAGTTTCTGTGTCGATTATCAATCAGAATACTGGTATTGATCATTCATGTTTCGATCAGAACATTGTTTGAAGTTTTTGCAAGAAATTTAGGTTAAAGAGGGTTTGATTGAAGATCGACATAGAACACCGTAGCTTCATGTTTTCAGAAAATAATATATTATATACTGTCGTACAATATTCTGATGTTACTTACTGAAGTTAGTAATCAAGTGACGTCATCAGCTCAAATACTATGTCGGGGTGACGTCAAACTTAATGATGGTGTGAAATCGTAAACAGCTCGATTATTTGCTGTATCGAATGCGATCGGGGGCCACCCCTGCATTTCTTCTGTTCTTCGTGGTTTGTTTTAGGTGTTATGTGATCATTTATAAAAAGTAGGGTATTCATAAAAACAAGACACTTTTATCGTAAATTCAGTGCTCACTTTAAAGCGCGCCAAAGATCCTTGTAGCACTGCATCTATAGAATTAAAAATATTTTTAATTAGTTTCTTTCGATTGCAAATATATTCGATTTTGATTAAAAAAAACCTACAAAATCCTTATCCTGATCTTTAGTCTTCATCATATATATATAAATACTTATCCAACACAAATTTCTTGTATTTGCTCTTAAAAGTAATAAAATCAGCATCTCAAACATGACATACGCCTGAATGATAAAATGGTCTTTGCTCATTGCAGATTTTAAAAATTAAAATTATGTATGAAAATATTGCCACAGACCAAAAAAAAATACGGGTTTCATCTTTAACTGTACTATCTACTTTCATTATGCAGTAATAAAAACCACACCCAAAAAATATAAATATCGTCAATAAGCATTGTAGTCCGTACTAACATTGGAACGAGAGTGTGTGTTATAGGCGGATTTTCACCGGAGCGTCGTTCTTGCGGAAGTTTTCCAAGATTTGCGTGTAATAAAGTGATCGGCAGCCGCATCGCGTCGGCATCATCCCGGGATCGGATTGGCATGCCGCTTCCATCCTTAAACGTCTGAGTAGGTATCTCATTCTTTATTCCCATATTGTCACAGGGGAAAGTACATGTAGCTACAAGCCCGCGACCGCCCTCTGAATTTCAATTCGCCCTTCTTTACAACATTATGTGGAGTGTTCTTTTCTCCGGTGTTGGTAGAAAATTATTTTTGCCGGATATTAAATTCAACGTGCAAATGTGGTTGACGAGTTGCATGTACAGAGAAATGTAAACTTCGTACTTCTCTGACCTCTTTGATAACTTTTCCTGTCTGAAAGCAAAAGTGCATGAAATTTAGAAAAAAGTTTTTTCGTTACAAAATTATTTACGTAAATATTGATTTGACGCCATTCTTTTCCGGTTATTTTTAGCTATAAAA
>SJJU01004028.1:0-23234 GCA_012932125.1 Conopomorpha cramerella | reverse complement strand
AGCTGCCTAAATATGACTCAATCATCGGTTTGGACAGTACGTTCTACATTTTATCTTTGTTGCCAAAATTGTTTCAATGTGAAATAATTTTTAAAAGAAACGCACACTGACATTTTATTAAAAGTTTAATGGAGCGAAAACTTTGGTTTTTATGGAGCGAAAATTCTATAATTCAGCTTATTTTCTCGATGTTTCAACAGCCACATTATGTCATGGGCGCAAGCCTTACTGCAGTATTGAAATGTCAAACAAATAAGGAAGGTAATCTACTTATCTATGGTTAATTTTCGTGCTGTAATACCTGGTGTAACCTTTTAAGTGATGTAAAATCTAGAACATTACAAGTCTTGTTATTATATGCTTGACGATAAGGGTATTTTTATCCTAAACACTTACCTTAAAAAATACCATCAACATGTATATGGGGATACCCAGGAACAGTAGGGAGGCACAGGTGGAGGCTACTTTATTGGTGAATGATGTCACACTCGGGTTGTTTGTTAGTGAACCTAGTATGTTAACTTGTTGATACCGATCATACACAATTTTCCCCGCTGAAAAATGTTATTTGTTATTTTGTGTTAATGAAGACACAAGTCGATGTAGGTGTTATTACAAAATGTTATTATTTTATCATAATTTTGTTTTATATAGAAAATATACTAGGAAGCTGAAGACCACTGTTTAACTTTTTGTTTTGGGGAAAGATCATGAACAAAAAAAAATTCCAGTTGTTTACAATCTTCACTTTCAATGTTATGAAAAGTTCAGTCATAATGGCCTTTGGCTCCTTAGAGTATTTCACTACCAACTTGTATAGTTGAAAACATCAGTGGAAAATATTTACTAAAAAGTTAATTAGTGAATTGGAATAAAAAAGTAAAAAAAAATATTAATATTCAATTTTAGTACATATGTAGTATGAAACACTAAATTGTAATATGTGGTGATTGCATGAGTATTGCAAAATAACTATGCTCAATGAAAATAATATTTCAGAAACAGTTTTGTAAAACCACAGAATTATTCACAACACTAACATAAAAGGTGTGTAGTAAGTAGGTTATGGTAGTTAGCTTACAAATGAGATAATCTTTTGTAACTGGCATACCAAAGAATATTACATAAGCTGGAGGCAATATACATTCACTTACCAATTGCTGCACTTGCAGCATACAAACAAACTAGGCCACCATTCATCCAGCTGGTTTCATGGATAATTTGAGAACTTAAACTGTAAAAAAAATAAAATAATCATATTACAGGTAGATAAATATTCTGAACCTTTAAAACTTAATACATTGGAAATAATATAGACTTTCACATTGTTTTGTGAAGTACAGTACGACGATAGAAAGACCTGTCAACATCTGTAAATTAGTTGAATTATTTTAGATCAATCTGGTGAAAGTAGTTCACTAGTTTAGTGTACGAATACTACAAAATGCCACATCGAATCCCGCTGTAAAGTGAGCGTGGAGAAACTGGCAATCAACAACAACAACAAAAAATAACTGCAAGAGAAAACTAAAAATATTGGAATGTTCAAGAGAATTTTCAGACGAAAAAGTGTGTTTAAGTTAATAGGTACTTACGAAAAAATGAATGTCGATGGCAGTAACATTAATCCACACTTAAACCAAACCATAATTGGCGACAAATAAAAACAAAAATATTTTTAAAACACGCACCAGCTGTGCATTTCAACTCGCTTCAACCGTGCAACACGATTCAAAGTGAAATAAATAAATAGAATGATGTGAAAGATGACAGCTGACAACGATAAAAAAAAATGTCTGACGTGTGACTGACATTCATGCAGATATTGAAGGGATACCATGAACTTCAATGACAAAGAAAGATATTCTATTTTAAAATACTTGGGTTTAGATTATAAAACAAAATAGATGTAAATCTGTGTTGAATATAAATTAAAGTTCCTGTACGTAAAAAAAATCCCCCAAATAAGCCCCACAATCACCACTAAACTAATGAATGAAAGGCTTTCCGGCTGAATGAAATTGATAAAATACTGAAGTACACTTTTTGACAACACTGTCAATTACGATGTAATAAACCCGCGAGTTTCTTGCCGGCGTGTTTATGTTTATTTTCATCTTCATCTTTTTACAGGAAATTGTTATTTTCTCAACCTACGTGAATCCGTAAAGAGATAAGACGGTCGAAGTAAATACGTTTTATTGAAAATGTCTTCATTGGAACCAATACATGCTCTAAATCTAGGTAAGATTCAGAACCTACCTTGAACCTTTGTCTTCTAAGATATCTTTATTAGTTACTTAGGTAATAATATTGAACTATCGTTACGGTCTATAAAACATCGTCCAGTAGCGAATCAAGTGATGCAGCATTGGGTTAATTAACTGGACCGTTATCTCTTTCAGTTTGGTACTTATTATAGTCAGGGTGATTGTTAGACTCTATTATGTATATATGTAGCATTTTGGTGGCAACTGCTTTTAGTGATGGGCTAGTTGCTACAGATAGAGGTATATCTAAATTAAAAAAAAAATGTACAGGAAATGTTGCTGTTATTGTTTGTAGTTAAAAGAAACTTCCACTGATCTACATTTATTTGCAATACATAAAAAAAATGAGTGCAACAAACAATACAAAAACTAGTGGATGAAAGATTTAGAGAACTTTTGGGAGACAATTGTAATAGAAATACTGATGCAGCCGCATATTCTATACTAGTGGAGGCCCCGCTATTTCAATCGCGTAGTTTAGTAGTACCTGCATCCTAAATTTCAAATGTCTAATTTGAGTGTTATAACTTTTTCATACAAAATTATTTTCCTGTTAATTCTCGTTCCCGTGGGAATTTCAGGAATTCCTTACTTCGTGCCCTCCTATGGTAATCCATGTCCGTTCTAAATTTCAAGTGCCTAAGTATAGCCGTTTGGGCTGTGTGTTGATATGTCAGTTAGTCAGTCAGCTTTACCTTTTATATATTTAGAAGATATGTTGTTGATTTTCAATTGTATTGCTTATAAATTAACTGTAAATATTTTTCAGATTCAACACAACAACAAGCTTTTGTGAAATTCATTAACTCTTTACCTGAGGTAAGTTAACCCACAGATTTATAGAGCCAACCAGCTTAACGTAAAATCTGTACGTACTAGTGGCGAAGCTAGGGGGTAAGCTGGTAGTACAAGACAAGCTTATGCCAGGCACATTAACAAATATTTTCAAGGAAATTAAGTAGCATAGGGACTTATTATAGCTCAAATAAGTAAGACAAACAAAAAAATCTAAATAAGCATTGGTTAAGTGCCTATTCTTCATTACCAGCTTACCACTTAGCTTCTCCGCTAGTAAGTACTGTAGTCTTGATTTTGGGTGTAAGAAATCCGAAATAGTGGGGGTTTAGTCGGTAAGAGTCTGACTAAATACTCAATACTTTGTAACTAGGCACACTTGGATTAGCTATTACTCATGAGTAGGTATATCAGTACTCTGGGCAACTTTAAATGTAAATTTATTGTGCCGAGGTACTTGTATTTCCATAGGGCACAACAATCAAATGTCACTTAATATGACATAGCCTACCCTGAATATATTTATAGAGATCAGTGATCTCAACCCTTTCAAATAGCCTCTTCTACTTCTTATTATTTACCTGTGAAGCTTATTCTTAATCCTATTGCAGTATTGGCTCAACAGGAATGAACATTTTGTCTTGATTTTGGGTGTAAAAAAATCCGAAATAAAGGTGAACACCCTCAGATCAAACACAACTAGGCTTGCAAGCTGTGTAGACGAGAATGCTCAAGAGTGTTTTTTCCCTGTGATCTACCCACCCATACATAGACCTCTATCAAAACACCCTGTTGTCCACACCCAATTACCATGTTTAAAATTTTTTTGTAAACTGTGTTGTGGCAGTATGGCATACTAATAGTCCTTATACTATAAAAAGCAATTGATTTGCAAACGGGAGGTCGCGGTTTCGAGACTGGACGTGTACCAATGGGACTCTTTTTCAGGGCCTATACACAACATTCGCACGGTGAAGGATAACATCGTGATGAATCCCGCACACCATAAGATGTGTGAACCGTATAACGGCGATGGGCTCACCACCTGACACGTTGGGAAATACGGTTGGTGAACCGTGGGCATTTGCTTAGCACGTGCATCTGCCTAACCCTCTTGGGATTGAAAGGCGTGAAGTGTATTTATTTATTTACTTTTTTACTAAAAATATAATAATAGGTAAATCATTACGTAGTATGAAATAAAGTCTGCTCTCACTGTCTGCCCCTATGTAATCTAGATCAGATCATAGATAAAGTAGATCTTTAATACTACGCAACTGATACAGTTTATTTTCTTACTAAATAATGATTCTTGAAGAGGGTTTACATGTATAATTCATCCGTATAACAACAAAGGAAAACTGTAAAATTGTATATTATCAAAACAATGTATAAAATCAAATTATTGTATTAACCCTGCAGTTCTTACAACCTACCCCCTGGTACCTGTAGTATAGGTATTGTCCCAGTTTAGAAAAATAACTTCTAGAAAATACTCCATTTAGAAAATCGTTTAATATCACTTTTACGTTATAATATTTATATTACATAATCTAATTCTTATGACTAGGTTGTATTGTAAATTACTTTTATTACACTAGGCGTCATCCAAAACCTTAGCTACTTTTGAACCATGATTTGACTTTATTCCCCACTGACTTCCAGAATCCAGGTTTCTGTGTGGTTGCGCTATCTTGGTTCGCATTTACTGTAGCTACCGATTCACTGTTAACAGATGGTTCCAGAATTTCAATATTCTCGTTCTGTTGCATCTGATTAACTTGGTTGTCTTTTCCTCTGTATGATGTTTCGTGATTATAGGTAGTGTGTTGCGAATTCTCTCCAGTGGCTGTTTGTTCGAAAGACTTCAAATTGTCTTCCCAAGTGTTGACACTTTGTTGTGACAGATCTTCAGATTGTTGCTCGAATGTCGTCTGCTGGACTTGTGCAATATTGGCTTCGAAGTCCTGTCCATGGCTGGTTGCAGCACGGTGTTTATCCTGAGAGTACGACTGACCAGATGACACTTGGCCTTGGTGGATCAGATAACCGTTATCTCTTTCTGTATTCTTGAAGATTGTGGTCTGAACTTGATCTGTATTTTGCTTATTATTGTAGGTAGGTACAATTAGGTAGCCATTGGAATTAGCCGACGATGTTTCGAAAAGAGGTGAATGCTCTTGTTGTATATTCGCCTGTTGGTCATTGTTAGTTTTCTCCTGAAGACTGTGTTTGTCTTCACGATCTTGGTTAATGCCAACAACGCTTAGGGTGTCTTCTGTAGTTGTGGTCGTGCTTTTCTCAGTGGCACGTGTCAGACTTAAGGCTTCAATTTCCTCCGGAGTTCTGTAAGGTTTTGGATCGTGCATGGTAAATTCGTAGATCGGTTTTTCTGTCTTTGGTGTGTTTTCTTGCGACGTGCTAAACGATTCGCCTGAAATGTCGCCTCGACCTCTGTTAGTATTGATATATTTTGGCTTCGGTTGTTCGGTACTGGAAATCTCTGGTTTTACAGTCGTCTCTGGTATTGACGGCCTCGTCTCGTGAAATCTGAAATCATCGTTGTTTTGGGTTGTTTGAAATGTCCCATATCCACTTCGCCACGAGCTTTGAGTTTGGTATCCACTCTGGCTAGTATGATATTGTGTGTTTTCACTAAAGTCGGTATCAAAACCAGTCAATGTCTGTTGTGATAAATTGTCGATTTTATCCCAAAGACTTCGCATATCATTTCGTGCATTATTCTGCGTGTTTGTGACTGGCTTGAAATCATCGTTTGAAGTGCTTATGTTATGAAGCTGTGCATTCCCTCTTATATCGTGTTGTTCATGCTGTGCTGAAACTTGTGTGTAAATCGGGAACCGTGCACTATCTGTTTCTGGCGTGAACGATGATTCTGTTTTATCTCTTACATTATAAGTACCCTGACCATGCATCGCCCTTTCTTTATTTTCACTGTCTCTCCTATGTTCATTGAATGTATCATGCTTTAACTTATCATCGGTGTTGTGTGAAACATACGTTGAGCCCTGCCCATTTTGTTGATTGTAGCTTTGTTGCCATGCATTTTGCTGATCAAAATTGTTCAATGTACTCCAAGTATTGTGGTGCTCTTGTACAAAATCGTCAACCTTACCTTGAGATTGCTGGCTGAAGTCTTCCCATCCGCGCTGAGACTGTTGAGTTAGATCCTCGCTTTGCTGCCACAGATCTTGAGTTTGTTGACCCAACTCTTCTATTTTTCCGTTAGTCCGGTGACCGTAACTGTTTGAGCCGGTCTGTGCCTGTTGAGTTAAATCTTCATTTTGCCACAAGTCTTGTGTATGCTGACCAAGATCTTCAAGTTTACCATGAGTACTCTGTCCAAAATCTTCCCAACCGGATTGTGATTGCTGCAACAGATCTTGTGATTGCTGGGTCAGATCTTCTGTTTGCTGAATTTCATGCTGATCTTCATGGGCTGATCTCCTTACTCTGGTTGTGTCATCATCACAATCGCAATCTACGCCTCCGCTTTTGGTGTAGCTCTGATGCGACTGCCTAGATTGAGACCCACGTGTGTATGACGAATAGGAACCTTGGTTTCCAGCTGCGGTTAATCTTTGCAAAGGCTCACTCGCTACAGGTTCGATGACGTAAGGGTCTCCTTGCCTTTCCCAAGACTTATGGTATGAGTATTTCGATTCGTAACGCTTCGGTTGCGCATCGACAGCGATGCCGTTAGTAAGAGCGCCATTGTACCGACCGGTCTTTACGCCTGAGTGGTATGCGTTATTGTGGTTGTTGTACAGAGATTCGTAGCGAGAATTGGACGAGCTCTGGCTGTCATATTGACTAGCGCTAGCTAGGTGGTTTCTTTGATATTCACTTCCCATATGAGAGGCACTTTCGTCGAGGAGCTCGTGTGTACCAACCGATGGCGTGGCAAGAGGAACTGGAGCTGCTATAGGTTGACCGTCATGGCTTTCGAATTCTTTGTGATATTTGTAATTGGATTCATAGTGCTTGACGTTAGAGCCGCTGGGCACTACTGTCTCGTGATTACTGTTTGTGTCGACGAAATCAACAGCTTTGTTAACCGAGCTCTGTTGGACGGAAGACGAAGAGGCTCTGGCTTCACTATTGTCGACATAGGTTTCGGCGTCAATAGGTACATACGCCGTTGAACCAGGTCTCAAAACGATTTTTACAGGAGCTGCGACGTACTTTCTGCTTTGAGAACTTCCAGAGTACAAGTCTTCTGAAGCATGTAGACTTTGTCCGTGGTTATGGACAGCGGCACCGTTGTATCCACCTTCGCGGCGGTATTCGGACGAATAACCAGATTCCTTTCCGTATTCACGGAAGCCGTTGGAGTTGCCACTGTTTATCTGGTCAATGGCCTCGAGATTGGCGTTGTGAGCTTGTCTGTATGCATCGCTCTTGACACCGCTGTACCTTTGTGAGTTGTAAGCTGATTGTCCGGCGGTGTATGCCGAGTTGGCTTGGGAAGAGTGTCTTCTGTACGCGGAGTTGAGTGCAGAGTTTGTGTGGGAGTTACCATAATAGTTGGCGCCTTCTTGGAAGTTTCTTCCTTGGAGATTGCTGAGATCGTACATGCGGTCGTTGGAGTAGCCGCGCGTATTGGCGGACGTGAAGACGCTGCCGATGTTGTTTTCACCTACGGCGCCTAGTTCACCCTCGACGTTTTTGATAGCGCCGCTCATCTGTTGCTGCGCTTGGTTATCCATGTTGTGTGCCTTCTCGAAGTTTCCACCGACGTTACCACGCTGGGCCGCGTACGAGCCGGACTTGTAGCCGTCGGCGGAAGAGCTTCGCGAATACTGGAACTCTTCATTCTCTTTGTAGGTTTCGGGCCTGGCGAGGGCCAAAGCGACGACGGCCGCGAAGACCAAACTCCCCTTCATTGTTGCACGCTCGGCTCCCTGAAAACGAATGCCACGATCATAATATATTTTTGTTCTGTTTTATCTATCGCCCAACGCTGTAATAACAATAGGTACTGGAAATAAGTAGTGGGAATTTCAATGTCAGAGGTTAAGGAGATAATTTATCTTATGAAACTACGACTGTGAACTTGAAATAATTAAGTTATTGATAATTTTGTAAAATACCACGTAGGTACAAATTTCAACAATATTATGCTAACTAACATTGGCAAACAATCTTACAACCATAATAATATTTTGGTTTAATTAAGTAGTTTATGATTAAAAGTTTAAAACGGGTTATCATTTTAAAATATAACGGGTTAGCGCGAAAATTAACCGAAGATAAGCATACAGCATGGTCAGCTCCCGACCACCAGACTATAGTTATATAATTATATATGTAACTGTGTCGAAATGTCGGGCAAACAACGAAGGTAAGCGGAATGCTTATATTTGATTATTGTTTTGTATCATGTCAGTGCGCGTTTCCTTAAAAAAGTAGTTTATTGCTTCCCAAAACAATAACTTTTCAAAAATAAGTTCTGGATCTTTCTTTGGAAGAGATCAATGATATGGTTAATTCCAGTCTGTTCATTTAATACGTCTGCCAGAACCCGGGATTTGTTTACCCCAATTTCTGCGAGAATTCGCATTTTGAGAAATGTTAGCACAAGGTTCTTTGTGACAAAGAAAGGTTTTTGTCTTGTTAGGATACCAAGATCCTGGTGAAAGTTTGATAATGCTTTTATAAGATCTATTTTAAATACAGCATTATTAACTATCTTTCACTATTAGTTTGTTTATTTTGTCTTAAGATTAAACTGTATAATTCAAATGTATGTCCTGTGCCAAATGGATTAAAAGCAAAATATTTTTGTTCGGGAAATAATGATAGAGGCGAATATGTAAAGTCCGGTATGTATACTTACAATATTAAAAAAATACGCTGATACTTCACAATCAGGAAGTGTTGTTACATGAATATGATAAACAAAAAAATATTGAAACGGTCAGTACAGTTCAAGGCCGGTACCCCCAAGCAGTAAACGACACAAAAACCTAGTGTTTCAAGAGTGAATGAGATTAGCAGTTTATGTTTGTACGTACCACATTACTAATGTTATACGTAAGTACGAAGAGTAAAGTTATAGTTTTACCAAGTTTTCTTCCTTTCACAACAAAAACATTTTCCGAAGATCAAAAAGTGTCAAATAAACTTTTAAGTAGCCGGCTTAATCATAATGATGTATGGCTTATAAAATAAAGAAGATTTAAAAAAAAACTTTTAAGTTATATATAAAACGTCATACCCCGCACAACTTTATTAATTAGTATGGCTGTTAAGCCCTTAGGTATAACAAATAGTGTCTATGCCATAAGGTGTGTGGATCTTAACCACGTGGCTGGGATGAGTCCCATGGTGGGATACCGATGGTTATGTATGATTGCTACCTCTGCCTACCTCTTTATGGCATAACAGCCCTCCTAGCAAAGCGCTCCAAGAAAGACATGACAAGACATACCAGGCACTGCGATTGGTTGAAACAAGTTAAGTCGCACGATGTGTGACATAGTAGCCAATCACAGCGCGTATTTGTTCTATGTCTTGAATTTCTTGACGCGCTTGCTAGGGCTGAAGGTGTTACTGACATGTATGTTTTGGAAAAGATGAAGATGTTAAAAAACCTAGGTTTCAAGTGCACTTGTAATATTTTTCTTTAAAAAAAAATACACTTCACACCTTTTAAACCCAAAGCGGGGTAGGCAGAGGCACTTGCTTAATAAGCAAATGCCCACGGTTCACCAAGCGTATTTAACCCAACGTGACAGGGGGTGAGTCCAGTTGCGTACATAGGCTCTGAAAAAGAGTCCCATTGGTACACGTCCAGCAGCCGGACTCGAACCCGCGACCTCCCGGTTACAAGTCCGACCAACTGGAATACAGACGCTCATACTTAGGTTGAAAGTATTATAACGTGCAAACTTCAGTTCTAAACGATGATAAAAGTTGAAACGAATTATAAAACAGCACAGCAGGCAGGTCAAATTGAGAAAAAGATCAAAAACACAGCATGAATAAGTCTAGTTTAAAACTTAATCCATTATTGAACCGTCATAACAAAATACTAGATCCGGGTCAGTATACCTTATGTATAAGTACAAAAAACTTGGACTTATAAATAAAAAATAGCTGTACCGACTATGCTTATACTCCGTCACTTTCTGCCGTTGCAAAAAAATATACAAGGTTCGCAGGCTATAATAACTTTAAGCCGTGTGGTGACGGCGAATAGAATACATGTGTTACCACCCCAGCCCAACTTTTCCCGTCATGGGGGTCGTAAGAGGCGACCGTGGGAGCTCTCCAGAGAACGGGCAGCAGCGCTCTCTGTGAGCTAAACCACAGCACGACTGCGATCGCCAACCCGCCTGCCAAGCGTGGCGATTACTGGCATTTCACCCCAAATGACGATCTCATTTTGGGAGGCCCTCATCCAGCAGTGGACGTTATGTGGCTGATGATGATACAAAAAAAATTAAGACAGACTTACTTATTAATAAAACACAATAACGATATCGCAAAACACAAGCTCTTCACGTGGAAGCTTCGCGACTGACATTGCTCGCCCAGGCCCCGCCAATTTATGCACACTTAAATCTATCTTATGTGACATGAGATAACCTATCTTCGGAACCGTGTTCTCACAAGTTGTGTAGGCACTTAGGTACATATTATTCATATACATAGCCTTATACACTATTAACGTTGTTTTGTCAAGTCGTTGGCAAAATGAGCTGAACGTTTTCGCGAGTTCCTCTGAACTAGCATCGTTCTTGCGCAGTACAGTCGTATAAATGTCACTAGATACTACTAAGTGTTACTATTTCATATGTCTATATTAATAAGAATTGTAATACTGTATCTACTATACAAAAGAACTTGCGAAAATGTTCAGAACGTAAGATACAACCTTTAAGAATATCGCTCAATTTATATTGGTGATTTGTCGTTTATGTGTGAGATTTTCAAGAAATAGTGTGAACTATGATCTGTACATTTGGAATAACCGAAGATGGGAAAATGCTTGCGAAGATGGGTATTTCATTGATAAGAAGTTGTTTAGTGTTTTTGATTCTCTAAATTCTAAATTAGTTTCCAGCGTCTTTCCAACGAAATTAATCGCTCGCTTTTTATGATGCTTGGCTTTATAGTAACTAAGATAGTATACCTGGATATGCCCTAGCGGACATGTTGCTATGATAATTATATATGGTAGGTATATAAATACCCACTTAAAATTCAAGGGACCAATTCTCATACACATGATATTTATGACTCACTGTTAGTCAACCGCCTCTGTAAAATGTCGATGTTTTATAACACAACATAACTCTATTTTTATGGACAACTAGTTGACCCGGCCAACGTTGTTTTATTCAATATTGTTAACATTGATTCCCTGCTATTATATATTTGTTTTTATTAGTCATATAAACCTTCCTCTGAAATAACACAAGTAGTTTGAAAGATCTAAGCAAACATAGGGACCGAGAGCGGGAGGCGACTGTTTCTATACTATGTATTGATGTACACGTTGTACCCTCAAAACACATAGCGATTCTGAACGGTCTGTGACACTTCAATACTGATTATTGTTTTAATATTAAAAGCGCTTAGATTTTCGACATCAATCGATAGTTAGATATCGTGTAACCGAAGCGAAGCTGCGAGAATCACAAAGATGACATTGCATTCGCAGTGATTCATAAGAGTTTTTATATTTGCACTGTATGATTCAGTAGCATGACTTAATATCTACAATTGGGTGACTTCGTAATAGGTAAAGTGTCGTTATTTTTTTGTTCTCCATTGATCCGGCGTTGGATGTAATCGTAGGTAAATATGTACATGTCTCATTGTGCTAATGAAACGAATTATCACTTATTTTGCATGTTTTTTTTTAATTTACATTAATGTTTTACTGGCTAGCAGCATACAGCCAAAACGCTCTTATTCTCAGTAAACTCACAATGAGGTATCATAGTAGGTACCTACTTTGAATTTAATGAGTTAGTATCCAACTAAAATAAAATATTTGAAAAAATGCATTTCACACAATCCTTCCTTCCTACTGCAATAATGATAATCAGACAAAATGGTAATCAAACGCTTGTTCACTGTGTTTAAAAAAATACCACCGCGCACCGCTCTCTCTGCCTACCCCTCATTGACTTAAAAGGCGTGGATATATTTATTTTAAACTAATTCGGAAATTGTGCAAAAAGTTGCGAAAACAAATGGAAAGCATAATCTTTTTACATATTATGTTTGAAATGAAATTTATGTTTACGATACTTCCATTTTGTTGTTGTGGAAATACCAGAATGATGTATGTATGTCGTCACGAGGTTAAAAAAATATACTCATTTATCTCAACGTAATACATATCTAGGCCAAAGTATATCTAGATATTAATTATTTATTAATAATTGTTAGCGGAAACTGATTGTGAAGGTTCCTAAAGTGGATAAAATCAGCCAAGGACATGACGGCATTTTTTGACACGGGACATGGGAAAACCCTGATGAATTATTAAATATGCTAATTACTGCTCATCATTATTATTTAAAAATGACAAAGACTAAATTGCAAACCTAATTTAATACACACATCAAAAGTGTCTAGGGATCAAGAACATTTTTAGCTCTCAAAAAAAACGAATTTATTTTAATCAAATCTAATTTTCTGGATTGGTCTCCTACCTAATTCCCCATGCCTGCATCAATTACTTATCACCACGTTTTGAATAAATTATGAATTAATTCAGTTTTTGTAAAATATATTCTTGATTGCAATCTTCTAATATGTACTTGATCCCTAGACACTTTTGATGTGTGTAGCTTAAAAGATAGAGTAATTGGATAGTAAGTGTTTAGTACACACACACACAAATGTACCTTAATATCTTATTTGTACCCACAGTCCACAACTAAACTATTTGAATTTGAATGTTTTCACAGCCAATTTTTAAATCAGCAGCAGGTTTTTGATTTTGTTAAGTTATTAACCTGGAAGATATCACTCTGAGGACACCTTTTGCAATCTTCCCATTGTATTTTTTTACATTTGTAATGTACAGTAGTGTGCAATAAACAGTATTCATTCAAGAGACTCCATCTGGAGAAGTATAAAGTAGCATTATTCCCGCGTGCCTCCAAGAATAATTGTAGTACATTTTTATTATTTACATTACTTACATTTACTATAAAAAAAATTGTTTGAATGATTTTGTATATTATACTATTCAGTTAAGTGCTAATGAACTGTAGGTACGTACGTTCGTAATATTTTACAAAAAAAATGTGTTGTAAGTTTACGGAATCTACATACCATGGCATATATCTACAAGGAGATTTTATATGTATAAATATTAAATTAATCGTAATGTCCTGTTTACTGACCTACATATTACTATGTACGTTATCTTGTTTATTTTTCCTGTCTGAGAAACGTCTAGAACGATGTTTTATTGTTTGTGCGTTTATATTCCTGTCGATGGTAAACATTTTAAATATTTGGCACAACGAAATCTCATCGACTTTCATTTATCTGGAAGAGCAACGTTTACTGTTCTAAGATTGTATTTTCTATTGCCCTCGCTGCGTAATGGCCTCCAAGCAGTGTTGCTTAAATCCCACCACGTGGGCCACAGAGAATTCGTCGACCCCACATCAAGGGAAGAACTCCCAAACACAATGGGAATTTTTTAAACTCCAAAAAAATCTTATCTAGATGTCGCTAGTAGTCTCTTCCGTCTGTTATATTTTAGTACGTTTTTTATTATATGGGTAAACTATTTAAATTTAAACACTTTTGTAACATGTAAACGGCTCGAAGTTCGCCATTTCGTTAACATTTATCCCCCTAATACCTACAGCTAGCGCCAACTCTCATAACTAAAAGAAACAAGTTCCCAGAAAAATCCCTATTGCTGAAAACCCAATTTTTTTATTTCAGAAACCCCCGACAACAGTCCGTGTCTTCGACCGAAATGACTACTACTCGGTCCACGGCATCGACGCGACCACGGCAGCGAAGGAAGTCTTCTCGTCTCTCTCTAACATCAAGAGGATGGGTTTGGCGCCGAACAAGCAAGACTATCTCGTCCTGTCCAAAGGGAACTTCGAGATCCTTGTTAGGAAGTTGCTTCTAGTAAGTTGTTTTATTCTTTTAACACGAAATTGCGACCGAAAGAGTTACCACAGAGTCAGATTTTAACATAAATTGCCTTAAATGGCTTCCTCTTTAGAACCATGTTCAGTAATAATATTCTGGCACATTTCACACATGGTCACTTGACCTCAAACTAGGCTACTCTGTACTACTCATCAGAGTCTGATATGACGTAGGAAAAACACGAAAATACTTCAGATCCTTCAATACTTCAGGAGCTCCTAAAAGCAGACCACTGCTTCGTCTTGGTTTTCGAAGGCATTTACAATCTGAAAGGTATCTTTCATCTTAGTTGGCCTACTTTTAGAACAAACTTACCTACGCTTTCCCTCGCTATAAAATATTGCAGGTAAGATGCCGAAATGTTTATGTTTCATGGCTTGCAATTCGTTACCGTTAAATCCGTTACAGTAGTAAAAAAACGCGAAGCTGAATGCAGATGGCGCTTAGACGTAGGAAGCTACGTCTAAGCAATATGAACCAATGAAAGTGAGGCATGCAAGTTCATGTGACAGACTGAACTTTAGCCCAAGCGTAACTAGCGCCATTAGTTATGTTCCCGATGTCCATGAAAGCCTAAAGTGTCAGTCTAATTCATCATACATCATTTTCCTGTCCCACTAGGTGGGGTCGGCGCAACACGTTTCTTTTCGCCATTCATCTCTATCATTCGTCATCTCTGCAGTTACACCTTTCACGCATATAATATTTCACACAGTCCATCCATACCTTCTTTGCTCTCCCTCTTCCCTTGTATCCTCCCACATTCATACTCATCACTTGTCACATGGTTACGTGCCCATACTAGTGCCCATATCAGTCTAATTCAAATTATTTAATTCCATTCCACAATGTTAGGTTCTTAAGATTACGCATGTGTGTATGTGATATCTCAGGCACATGACAACATTGCGGACCCAATCTAGAATCTTCTGTACGTTTCGAAACGTTTGTCATTCGTCACCAATACATTCATGTCTTCTTAGATATTGTCGCGGTCTTTGTGCAGGACTTCCTGACTTGACATGACTACGACAGATTAATACAAGAGACAGGACGATAGGAGGAATTGGGAATAAAAGGACAAATTAACCAAACTGGCTATCGTTTTCCTTGTTAGACCGAACAGAGATTATGGACGTGAAGCGTTGGGTCGGTAATCAATACCAATTTGTAACTTAACTGTGTACTTATTTGTAACGTACCTATGGATATCAGAAGAACATTGACCTGTTAATGTTTGATAAACGTAATTTTTGTTATTCGCACTGTTGTTGTGTATATTAAATAGGTAGTCTTATAATAATTTTAATTCTCCCTCAGTTCGTAAAGACATTCGTAAAGATTTATCTTAGATTTTTCATACACGAGTAATAAATAAATTCGCTTATTATGGGTCAATTTTGAGGCTCAACATGTACTCCTGATTCATCGCTGAATCATCACCGTCTAGCCTAAACTTTTGACCCTAGAAAGTTGAAATTTTGCACAGGGGTTCCTTTTGTGATGTTTATGAGAGATAAGAAAGATTTTTTTTTAATTCACCCCTAAAACGGGTAAAAAGAAGTTTATAAGTTAAACATGAATTTTGGAGTTATTGTTGTAAAACTTGGTGGTAGCATTTTTGAATAGACATTAATATGCTTTAATCGCAAGCCATCCACTAGTATGCTCATAAGATAAGGCTTAACAAAACTTAGTTCTTTGAAATACATACATACACTTCACGCCTGTTTCCCAAAGGGGTAGACAGAAACTACAGATCTCCATTTGTCACGGTCCTGTCATACCCATTTCGCTTCATCTACATTCATACGTCTTTTACATGATACATGAACTCCGGTTTCAAGTACTTTTCACACCACCTTCCACCAGGACATCACCAATGTGATCGATGTATGTCCTTATGGGGCGACCTCTACTCACCCGGCCTATTACATCACCCATATAAATCTCTTTCGTCAACCGACTTTTTTCCATTCTCTCCATATGCCCAAATTTTTTTAAAACCACGTGATTAATACGACTCAATCGCATACACTCAAGTATGTGTACGTTGTACTTTTATTATTATTTAGCACGTTTACGTCTTATCAAACTTCAGTCAGGGTCAATATAAAAGGGTCAAGTTTGTATTTTTATTATCTTTGTTTTGTTTGTTCTTTCTTAGCGCAATGTTTTTTTAGACGCCGCAGTATCCGTTCAGTAGTCCGTGGTAATTACTGGTACTTGAGTTTTGGGGTGCTCATGAGATCCCGAACTCAGATATAGTCAAAAATACTGTGGAGGTAGAGAACAGCCGGTATCACAGAGCTCCGCTGACCCTGTTCTCTGTGGTTTCCCTCTCACCGCTAGATGGCGGTGTGGTGGAGCCACAGGGGTATAGATATCCTCTCCCTATCCCCTGCATCATCATGGGTTTGGCTTTGGGCGCAGTCTTCAGAACTGCCCCGAGAATAAAGTACAAAGTATCTTCTGTGATGCGTTATTTTGGAAATAGTCTGCAATAGCTGAAGGACATCGGAGGGGCTTTTACTCAGTAGAATTCTGATATAACACCTTCGCCGTCTTCATAGGAGTGGGTGGGCGGTGTCCATGATGATTTACAAAATAAAATTAAGTGTCTTCCTACTGCCATAAGATACTTATAATTTGACGAAATATAAATAACCCTCTAGCCCTATAGCTGTACTCTGCTCTGGTTCTGATGACAAAAAATAATAATAAATGTGGTTTAAAAAAATGACGTCATTCAACTGAAATCTTATGGAATTAGGAGTATTCTTTAAAAAAAAAACAAGAAAAGAGTGCGTCCGAAGACGAACGATCATATAATAAAGTAGTTGCATCTCTTTCGTTTTCTATCTATCTTTGACAGATTGATTTTTTTAGAAAACTCCTCATTTCCATCCCTTTTTGTTGCTGAACCGTGAAGTATAAAAACGTTTTACTCCAATTTCCTCAGTGATTTAAAAATTCAGAAGAGAGAATTCAATTCCCTTTTTGCCAGTAGACCTATGCATAACAGCCGTACGTAAAATGGTCCGTTACTTGGATATTGTAACGGAACATAGAAGATGATAATATATGTATAAGTTAGATTATACGGAAGTTTTACTACGGTTTGGAATCTGACCTCAGCGCTATACTTGTTCTGACCTTAGCATAATTATGTGCCAGATAATAATGACATATTTATAATGCCGATCAGAGTCATACAAAATGGAGCATAATTGCTTGATGACACCTTTTATTTGTGTTGATGAAATTAACCATCTTCAATTCTGCTATTCCAGCTTCATCGACCGGTCTTTGGTTAATCTTACACTTAAATACACACATCAAAAGTGTCTAGGGATCAAGTACATTTTAGAAGATTGCAATCAAGAATATATTTTACAAAAACTGAATTCATTCATAATTTATTCAAAATGTTGTGATAAGTCATTGATGCAGGCATGGGGAATTAGGTAGAACACCAATCCAGAAGATTAGATTTGATTTAGATAAATTAGATTCTTGATCCCTAGACACTTTTGATGTGTGTATATTAATTTGTAAGGCATGTAGTTTATTTCGTCATTAATCGCAACGCTTGGTAGGCGGGTTAGCGATCGCAACGGTGTTGTGGTTTAACTAACTGCCCGTCCTCTGGAGATGTTCCCACGACGAGAAAAGTTGGACTGTGGTGGTGGCACTATTCTATTCGCCGTCACCACACCGCTAATTGTTTTATTTTTTCATATTTCTATTATTTTTGCTTTAGCTGCTCAGCTCTGTTCCGGATTGACTCATACATATATACACACACACTCCATGCCTGTCTCCCGTAGGGTGTAGGCAGAGACCACAGTTATCAATTTGTCACGGTCCTGATTAATTTATGTAACTTTGTATTCGTCCAAGCTTGCGTTGAGTTATATACGCATGGTGAGCCGGGGAAGAGCAACCCCGCTTCCTTATCATCACATAGTATAAATTCGCTTCCCGCTGTCTTTCCTTATGTATGCTTAGATCTTAAAAAATACAAAACAGATTTTGATACGATTTTCCTTAATAGATAGAGTGGTTCTTGAGGAAGGTTTATATATATGATACATACATACATATATTAGCCGAGAAACTATGTTCATATAACAATGTTTGGAGGGTCAGCTAGTTGAGGTTGAACAGCTTTTATCTGCTTTTTTTTTCAGGTACGTCGCTACCGTGTGGAAATCTACATACCAGAGGGTTCAGTGAAAGGTAGCGAATGGAGACTCGAGTACAAAGGCTCCCCCGGCTGCCTCACGCAGCTCGAAGAGATCCTCGGCGATAATCTGGGTACCAATGAGGAACATGCACCATGCCTCATGGCTGTTAACATTAAAACGGACTCTGCTACCAAGGTAAACATAAAATACATACATACATACACTTCACGCCTGTCTCCCAGAGGGGTAGGCAAAGACTACAGATCTCCATTTGTCACGGTTCTGACTTACCCCTTTCGCTTCACCTACATTCATACATCTTTTCATGCATAAAATCTGTTAAGTATATTCGAAAAGCTAACGAACTGTGGCTAGTTTTACCTAGTAGGTATTATAATATAATTTTATATAAATTGTTGTTTGATACTATAGTAAATAAATAAACCTTCAAACCGTTATCTTCTCGTCTGCAAACTATTCGTCAGTGCAAAACAAGACTATAAAGGTGAATACACACTTCGGCGAGAGTAACGCGACGAACAAATCGAAATGTTTTTTTTTTAAAAAAGGCACACTGGCATTGTCTCTTCAGATTGTTGAAATACTAGACGAGTGGAGAATGTTGAATAGTCAAAAATAAGTCTAATATACGTAGATGTAGATATTCTAATTTAAATGTGCTCTTTTTTGCTTTTAAATTAAACTGAAAAACAGACATGAGACAATCTACATAGTAATACACTTTCAAGGTCGATCATGATTGGCTCAAAATGTCACTCAGCTAACGCCATCTGTCTTAACTAACGAGAACAAAGTCCCAAAGAAATCTCCAAATATTTCGTTGCTGTTGATAATATTGACAAGACTGATACTCTTGCGTTTTATCAAATTATACATATGACAGAGGATTCTTACATACATACATACACTTCACGCCTGTCTCCCAGAGGGGTAGGCAGAGACTACAGATCTCCATTTGTCACGATCCTGACATACCCCTTTCGCTTCATCTACATTCATACATCTTTTCATACATGACGTAGAGGATTCTTCTTAGAAGAAATATAAATGAGCGTCTGTGGCCCAGTTGGTCGGATACTTGACTTGTAACCGGGAGGTCGCGGGTTCGAGTCCGGCTACTGGACCTGTACCAATGGGACTCTTTTTCAGAGCCTATGTACGCAACGCAACGCTCGTACGGTGAAGGACAACATCGTGATGAAACCCGCACACCACAAGGTGTGCGAATCCTATAACGGCAATGGGCTCACCCCCTGTCACGTTGGCTTAAATACGCTTGGTGGACCGTGAGCATTTGCTTACTAAGCAAGTGCCTCTGCCTACCCCGCTTTGGGATTAAAAGGCGTGAAGTGTATTTTTTTTTAATATAAATGTTTTGGATTCTGGGTTAAGAGTCTGAGGTATCCTGCACTTTGTTTCGTTTACGCGTTCCGTACGCTCGTATAAGTGTGAATTCATCTTTATAGTATGATCAATATGTTATCGAACTTTGCTTTTAGACAAAAAGTGTAGGTATTCGTGTAGTAATAAAATGGCATAAATAACTGTGATTAGTTATTTTTATATGTTTATTAATTGTTATAATAAACGAGGAATAATATTGTGCACATTCAGTGATTTCCATAATGTGTTTTTCGGATCGCCAAACCTAATAGCTGGACATATCAGCCGGTTTGGCCGGACATTTAGGTAGAAAGGCCGGACGCTTCACTTTATTGAGGATTTTGTTTCATATCTTTGTTAGCATTTAGAAAACTTTTATTTGATTTTGCAATTGGTCAATGTAATAGTTGAGCAAATGAAAAAAGACTAACAAAAGACACCGTTTATTTCCCGGATATATTTTCCGGACACGGAATCAAATAGCCTACCTATGTCCGGCTTTATCCGGACGCCTGGAAACGCTAGTTCCGGGTGTAAAGTAAAAGAGGTGTTCATATCATCACGAACGTTTAATGACTACTCAATGCGAGTAAATAACTAATATACGAATAACCTATTCTAATGATTCAGTAAAATAACATACGTTGAGTGGAGGCTCACATTGTTATAATATATCTATATAGATAAAAGAAAGTGTTAATTACTCCACTTGACTTGACACTTGGCACAAGAATGGCTGAACCGATTTAGTTGAAAATTGGTGGGGAGGTAGCTTAGAACCGGGAGACGGACATAGGATACTTTTTACCCCAATCCTGTTGGTCGCGTCGCTATATAGAGGGTGTTATAGTTTGTATGAAATACTGAAACTACGCGAATGAAATCGCGGGGCGTCCACTAGTTTAATATAGAATGCAAATAAATAAAATTTGAATTTGAAAAATTTGTAATCTTTATTTTACAACTAGTGGACGCCCTGCGATTTCATTCGCGTAGTTTAGTAGTACCTGCATACTATATTTTAAGCGTCTAACTTGAGCGGTTTAGATTTTTCATACAATCGTATTTTCCCGTTCATTCTCGTTCCCGTGGGAATTTCTGGAATTCTTTTCTTAGTGCACCCCTACGGTACCTAAGATACGTTCGTTCAAATTTCAAGTGCCTAAGTTTAGCCGTTTGGGCTGTGCGTTGATATGTCTGTCAGTCAGTTTCTCCTTTTCGATATTTAGATAAAACAAAGTCGCCTCCCGCTGTTTGTCCCTATGTATGCTTAGATTTTTAAAACTATGAAACGGAATTGAATGCGGTTTTCTTTAGTAGATAGAGTGATTCTTGAGGAAAGTTTATATGTATAAAATAATGTTAACTTTTTTAAATAAGGGATGAGTGAGAATATTATAAACGTAAGAGTCAATAAATATAATCAGAATGTTCGGAACTGCTAAGCTATCAGGAGTTACACGTGTTATTGTAAGTCAACCATAACAGATAGACATATGCTGTTGCGGAATATATTTTAGGCAATTTTATGTAGAATATTTCCGTCATACATGATGTCTATGTAACTTTAATCACTAAGGCTGCACACGCGACGGAACCTTAAAAAATGGAGTAACTTCTCCCGTTTTCCCAAAATTTCCCTTCAGTACTCTGCTCCTATTGATTGTAGCGTAATGAAAAGTATCCTATAACCTGCCCAGGAGTATGAAGAATAAGTGTACCAAGTTTCGTTAAAATCCGTCGAGTAGTTTTTGTTTCTGTAAGGAACATACAGACCATACATACAGACAGACAGACCAAAATTTTACTGATTGCATTTTTGGCATCAGTATCGATAATTAATCACCCTCTGATAGTTATTTTGAAAATATATTTCATGTACAGTATTGACCTCTCTACAGATTTATTATAATTATAGATAACACATACATTGCCTTCATACCATGTTAAGTAGATAAAAGCTAAGCTTAGCAAGCTAAGCACTTGTGTTGTGGAATTCAGACAACAGAATATATTTACTTAAATACATACTTATATAAATGAAACCGAGACATATCCAACAAGTTCTTAAAAGCTCATCACCTAAGTACCGGTCAGTGGTGGGAATCGAATCCACGACCCTACGGAATAGAGGCAGACATGCTGACCACTACACCAACGGGCCCATGTAACTTGCAGCTACTTTCTTTCTCTAGAGCTGTATTTATTTATAATAGTAAGTTTATTCCCAAACGTTACATAACGTTAGTAAATTCCTCATTAAGGAACTTCCTGCGTAAAATATTTCTGGTATATTTATGTATCCCTTATCGGACAAAAAACATTGTGAATACGTCATATTGTTTTTCTACACATAACATGTTTTTTTTTACAAACCTGACCATCGTAACGTTGTTTAAAAAAACTATTAATTACGGTATTATCCAAGTTTATCTAATAATTTAACTTTGAAAGTCGTGGCCCAAGGTCTTGGACACTACTTCTACTCCTGGAGACTGGGCACTGGTTCGACTCCTGCAGCCCGGGGCGTGAATTTCTAAGTTATAGGCCGATGATGATGGATAATGACCTCTGCATATATGCAGACCTCTGCATACACCGCCAATGTCTTCCATAAATGACACATCAGACCAGTCATTTTGAAATATGTTTAGAATTCAAAATCATAATAATACAAACAAACATTTGACGGTCAAAACGTTAAAGAAATAAACTAGGGTGGTCTATACTGAACTAAACTACTTTAACTCATTCATTCAATCACACTCATTCGGGGGCGTTTACTTTTGTTTTTCTTCTGTCAAATCATATCTGACTTTTTCAAAAAGAAATCATATTTGTGTTTTATCTGTAATAGATAGCAGCACTTAGACCTCCCGCGGCCCAAGCGTGACGATTACTGGCATTTCCCCTCAAATAACCATGGAAATCCTCTGCGGGGGCCCTCGTCCAGCAGGCAGATGATAATGATGATGATACATTCCAGAGCCGAGTGGTGGGCGTGGCCTTCGTGTCTCCGTCACAGTGGGAGCTGTGCGTGTCGCAACTGTCCGACGACGAGCTCCTGACCGGACTGGAGACCCTGACTGTACAGAGCGCGCCCACTGAATGCATTGTGCACACTACAGACGGGGATGATGTAAGCATTTCCCTTAATTGATTTTGAAATCTTTACAGTCATGTGATCCTACTGCTTATTTATTTATTTAAACACTTTAATGCACAAAAAAGTACACATGACGGACTTAATGCTAAAGCATTTTCTACCAGTCAACCACCAGTAATGGGAAAGACCGATGGGTGTGCCAGGATACAATAGAAAAACAAAACAGAAATTAAAACACGACAATTATACAAACAATTAGGAAAGGAAAACAAACATTAAAAAAATTGTTACACTAGTACA